>JAVTVY010054186.1:0-29617 GCA_036873755.1 Hanleya hanleyi
TCATGGGTGGGTGTGTGTAAAATTAGGATTTGTCCCGAAAATATAAAAAGCGGAACACGGACTTTACCTCTAAAATAGGGGAAAACCCCTATCAACTCTATCCCAAAGGGCTAATATCGGTCCCTGGCTTATCGGGTTTTGACTGGAGCGGGTGTATGTAAAATTAGGATTTGTGCCGAAAATATAAAAAGCGGAACACGGACTTTACCGCTAAAATAGGGGAAAACTCCTATCAACCCTATCCCAAAGGGTTAATATCGGCCCCTAGCTTATCGGGGTCTGCTGAGAGAGTGGGGGAGTGGGTTATGTAAAATTAGGATTTGTCCAGAAAATATAAAAAGCTGAACACGGACTTTATCCCTACAATAGAGGAAAACTCCTATTAACCCTATCCCAAAGGGCAAATATCGGTCCCTGGCTTATCGGGGCCTGCTGAGAGAGTGGGTGTATGTAAAATTAGGATTTGTCCCGAAAATATAAAAAGCGGAACACGGACTTTACCCCTACAATAGAGGAAAACTCCTATCAGCCCTGTCCAAAAGGGTTAATATCGGTCCCCGGGCTTATCGGGGCCTGGATGCATGGGTGGGTGCATGTAAAATCAGGATTTTTCACGAAAATATAAAAAAAACGGAACACGGACTTTACCCCCTCCCCCTAAACTAGGGGGAAACCCTATCAAGGGCGTATATTGACTCCCATTGACCTTTGATCTCCAGTATAGAGTGCGTATATTCACTACCATTGGCCTTTGACTTCAAAAATTTGCATATCGTGACCTTTGACAGCCAATCAGAAGCGAGTATTTTGACCTCGTCTGACTGTATACATGTACTGACTTGGTTCTGGGGTTTTTCCATCATGGGGAGTGCGCAGGTGTATGACGTCACTTCCGCGTGAATCGGACGTGATCTATGGGATGCATGTACTCACTTGGTTCTGTTTTTTTTCCATCACCGGGAGGTCACGTGATCAGTTCAAGGTCATATCCAGTATAGTGTGTGTATATTCACTACCATTGACCTTTGACCGCAAAAATTTGCATATCGTCACCTTTGACAGCCAATCAGAAGCGAGTATTTTGACCTCGTCTGACTGTATGGAATGCATGTACTGACTTGGTTCTGGGGGTTTTCCATCATGTCGGGGACTTGGGGTCCCTACGGAAGGATTTTGCAAGTCATGTGTGGGTGTATGTAAAATGAGGATTTGTCTCGAAAATATAAAAAGCGGAACACGGACTTTACCTCTAAAATAGGGGAAAACCCCTATCAACTCTATCCCAAAGGGCTAATATCGGTCCCTGGCTTATCGGGTTCTGCCTGGAGTGGGTGTATGTAAAATTAGGATTTGTGCCGAAAATATAAAAAGCGGAACACGGACTTTACCGCTAAAATAGGGAAAAACTCCTAATCCAAAGGGCTAGTATCGGTCCCTAGCTTATCGGGGCCTGCTGAGAGAGTGGGGGAGTGGGTGTATGTAAAATTAGGATTTGTCCCGAAAATATAAAAAGCGGAACACGGACTTTATCCCTACAATAGAGGAAAACACCTATCAACCCGATCCAAAAGGGCTAATATCGGTTCCCGGGCTTATCGGGGCCTGGGTGCATGGGTGAGTGCATGTAAAATCAGGATTTTTCCCGAAAATGTAAAAAAACGGAACACGGACATTCATCAGTACGAGTAGTAGCGAAAGTGGGCATTTTGGGGCAGCGAAGGAAGGTATTTGGGGTAGAGAGGGACCATCCTTGGTCCGAATGCGTCGTGTGAGGTGTCATCTTGTAGCAACGCCCGCCAACGCCAAGCTTAATGCTTCAACACCCTGGTGAAATATCTCAGAAGCTCTGATTTTCTAGATATTCCATGGAATTGTCACAAATTCTTCGAAATGCAGTGACGTCCGTCGTTACGCCTTAACAGACCGGAGAGAGAACAACAACAACAAGGATGACACATCAGAGAACAACAACAACAAGAAGTTTTTTTTCATATAGTTTATTTTCCCCAATGTTACATCATACCCACGCTGGGGGAGCCGCGTTGGGTATGTTTACAACTCAAAAAACTCTTGTCCAATCAGAGGGTACCATTTGCATCTGTTATATTCCTTCTTGTCCGTTAGATGTATTTTCGGCTGCTCTTGTCTGTCGCCATTTCAGAAAGTTCCATCTTCGGCCATGTTCGCTCTGAACCGTTTGTTCTAATCATCGTCGGGCAGGTCAGGATACCGTTGAGGTAACCTATCCTCAGATAGTTGTTTGCGCATTCTGAGTATCTATCAGTGCATGGGTGAATACATTCATCCGATGGGAAGATTCCGTAATTTGGTCACGACATTGGTCATCCTCTCCACTATCCACTTGGTGTTGGGGCGTTGTTGTTGGGCCCATTCCAAGGGATCCAATTGGTCCACTTGGTCCAGCATCGTCTCTAGCGACGCCCGGTTAATGATGGTAAACGGTTGGTCAAATACCCGGAAGTTACTGCTCGGGTAAAAGTATCGGACTTGGCCTGTCTCCTTATGCTGCAGTACATAACCAAACGCCAGATTTAATTTGAAGGACGTAGCTTGGTCATTGAAGACGGCCTCCACGTAGCTGCATAGACGGGCGAGGTTGGTCAGTCGGAAATTGTAGATATCTTGAATAGGGCGATGACGGTGGAAACAATGCCGTACCATGGGCCAATGGCGCCGATAGATGTCACTCACTGGATGGGCGTCCTGTAAGAGATCGCTGGGAACATCCACCGCATCTTCCAGAAAATGTTCGATGTCGTCAGGCGTATGACTCGAAACCGTAACGCTGGGGTCCGGCTGGATATCCAGACCCTCCTGCACTGTGGGTATAGGCGAGCTCTCCGTGATCGCATCACCAGTGGCATTCGTCTCCCCGGGTTCATCTTTACTGGGTCTGACCTTTCGCGGCTCCACTTTAGTGGAAAGTTGTTGCCCAAACCGTAGAGACGGGGCATGAATCAATCGTTGGTGCTGTTTTAACCGACTGGGTCGTTTGAAGAATCGACCACAATCGTTACATTGTACCGTCGCACCCTCGTGGAGTGTCCTCTCATGGCGCAGTAAATTATCCTCCCGATTGAATGACCGTTCGCAGATTATACAAGTATACCGTGCATCGTTGTGGGTGGAGGCCTCGTGGCGTCGTAAACTTTCTATATGAGTAAACTGCTTCTGGCAAGTTGTGCAAGAGCACATATCGGTTGTGGATCTGGAAATGATGAATGCCGTAAAAATTCCGGCCATTATAGGCCAACATAGGAGTACCCGATGTTCTACAGTCAGGGATGTACAAGAACCCACCTAGCGTTGCCGCCGTCAACGATCAGCATATAGACATATAGATTATGTATGGCATGTTATGGTATTCATCAGTGCATGCCTGAAGCATTCAGCCTACGGTGTAGTCGGTCAGCTTGGTAACGAAAAACGTGACATTGGTCATCCTCTCTACGACCCACTGTGTGTTGGGGCGTTGTTGTTGGGCCCATTCCAAGGGGTCCACGGTGTCCAGTTTCTCCAGCATCGTCTCTAGCGACGTCTTATCCGCGATGGTAAACGGTTGGTTAAATACCCGGATGCTACTGCTCGGGTAGAAGTATCGGACTTGGTCTGCCTCTTTATGCTGTAGCACATAACCAAACGCCAGATTCAACTTGAAGGTCGATCTTTGATCGTTGAAGATGGCTTCCACGTAGCTGCGTAGATGGGCGAGGTCGGTCAGTCGGAAATTGTAGATATCTTGAATAGGGCGATGACGGTGGAAGCAGTGCCGGATCATGGGCCAATGGCGCCGATAGATGTCACTCACTGGATGATCGTCGTGTAATAGATCGCTAGGAACATTTTCTGGGTTCGTCCGCGAACTGTACTTTGCCCTCTACGACGTACAAAATCTGGCTCAAGGTCTTGTCGTCGGAATTTGACTGTTGAATTAGGGCGACATCATCATCATCGGCCCTCATGCGATGGGTGGGAGCTCCCTCTGTCTCGATACTGGTTACGGGCTTCTCTACCAGCAAACGTGGCTGCGGAAGAGGGTGTCGTGTGCGTTGGTGTCGCAGCAACTGACTGGTCAGTTTGAAAAGCCGACCACATTTTTCGCATGGACGCTTGGGTGGCCCATGAATTGAACGTTTATGGCGCTGTAAATGATCCGGGCGCTGAAACGACAGTGTACATATCGTACAGCTATACCGGGCGGTTCCGTCGTGCTTGGTAGCCTCATGGCGGCGTAAGTCGTGCAGACGAGTGAATGATTTGGAGCACGTAGTACAAGTGAACATCTTGGTGGTTGACAGAGTATCTGATGAAACGGCCAGACCGCTTCCCTTTTATAGCACGCTAGCTGGTGATCTATTTTTAGCACACTCAGTTCAACTACTCCCAAGTCGAGGCCCAAGATGTACTGGTGTACAACTGAACCGCGTTGCGCGCGCGCGCGTGTGTATGTATGGGCAGTGGATTTTACATCCGGGACCTTGTCAACATCCGGGTTTTCCGGTGGGTTTTCCCCCTCGTTCCCCCATCTTCCATACGGGTACTGTGATTTTACATCCGGGTCCGCATCTTACCTCCGGGGTTTTCCATGTTTACTGTCACGTGTCCGGAACCGGAAGTTGTTATAAGACAGGTGGCGCCCCGAGCCCCGGAGCTCTTGAAGCTCGGAGCTCTTGGACCGGTGTGCGAACACTAGCCAAAGAGGGTTATACAACCAAATACTGGTCAAACAGGGCTATACGGTCAAACACTGGTCAAACAGGGCTGTACTACCAAACACTGGTCAAACAGGGCTATACCACCAAACACTGGTCAAACAGGGCTATACCACCAAACACTGGTCAAACAGGGCTATACCACCAAACACTGGTCAAACAGGGCTATACCACCAAACACTGGTCAAACAGGGCTACACCAGCAAACACTGGTCAAACAGGAAAGAGTGAGGAGAAATATTAGACCTGCCTCACTAACTGTATTGTAGATGTATTGATAATAAGAAGTTTGAGTATCTCTGATGAACCATATTGAACGGAAGTGATCTTTGCCCCATGCGCACCATTATTATCCGGTATTCTGCAAGAGCATTTGGACACCTGTTGACCTCAACAATTTGCATATGACCTCTGTGAGGTCACTTCCGCTTCCGTTCACGTGACCGGAACTGACCTTTGGCCCTGCGCGCAATTTTTATCCGGTATTGTTAGCGCGCGCAGGGTCAAAGGTCAGTTCCGATACTTCTAGCCGAGCAGTAGCATCCGGGTATTTGACCAACCGTTTACCATCACGGATAAGACGTCGCTAGAAACGATGCTGGAGAAACTGGACACCGTGGACCCCTTGGAATGGGCCCAACAACAATGCCCCAACACCCAGTGGGTCGTAGAGAGGATGACCAATGTCACGTTTTTCGTTACCAAGCTGACCGACTACACCGTAGGCTGAATGCTTCAGGCATGCACTGATGAATACCATAACATGCCATACATACTCTATATGTCTATACGCTGATCGTTGACGGCGGCAACGCTAGGTGGGTTCTTGTACATCCCTGACTGTAGAACATCGGGTACTCCTATGTTGGCCTATAAGAGCCGGAATTTTTACGGCATTCATCATTTCCAGATCCACAGCCGATATGTTCTCTTGCACAACTTGTTCGAAGCGCTTTCATCGCCTGGAGAGTTTGCGTTGTCACACACGTGCACGCCACGAAGTACCCATGCATACATGTGCGGATTGTGATATAGACTTTAAGCATCCCAGTCAATTGAGACGTCACCGAAATGTCATACACGGATCACGCTCGCCACTCTCGAGACCGGATATTTTAGTTTCTATGGGAATGCATCTGAGAATAGAAGAACCCATGGAGGTCGATTCGCCGCCGCAAATTGAAGAGCCGAAGGAGATTGATCTCAGTGTTGAATGAGAGAAGTAAGAGCTTCGAGCTTCAGTATCATGGATTGCCCGAAGACGTTTAGGTTACACTGAGCGAAGATTAAACTATCTGAAATGATGGCTTCTGATTGGTCGATAGGATGGTCACCTTGCCTCTAACTATAAATACGGAAACCCGCATGTTAGATGTACATTTCTCACAACCTCTACCAGACCCGATCAAATGGAAAAGCCAGCCAATTCCAAGGCAGATGAGCAATCGTTGAAGATTGACGAGAAGATGGCGGTTCCCGCTCGACTCCGCAAAAGAGTTACCAAAAGATACCCGCCCATAACTATGGAAATGATTGATGATTTCTTCAGTGTGGGTTACAGCTCAACCAGGGGAGAGCCCGGAGATCTCCGCTACCATCGCCAGCGATGCCTGACCTGCCTTGAAGGTGTACCCTTGGCCGGGTGTGATCTTTGCACGAGGAGAGAGGAGATTTTCCAGTGGGCGAAGTGAATTGAACATCCGGGCACTTTTACATCCGGGCACTTTTACATCCGGGTACATCCGGATTCTTGTACAGCCGGGTTCTTGTCGCTGACGTCCGCGCCTACATCCGGGTACTTCTATGTTGGACTATAAGAGCCAGAATTTTTACGGCCTTCATCATTTCCAGATCCACAGCCGACATGTTATCTTGCACAACTTGCCAGAAGCAGTTTACACGAGGCCACAATGATGCACGGTATACTTGTATAATCTGCGAACGGTCATTTAATCGGGAGGATAATTTACTGCGCCATGAGAGGACACTCCACGAGGGTGCGACGGTACAATGTAACGATTGTGGTCGACTCTTCAAACGACCCAGTCGGTTAAAACAGCACCAGCGTTTGATTCATGCCCCGTCTCTACGGTTTGGGCAACAACTTTCCACTAAAGTGGAGCCGCGGAAAGGTCAGACCCAGTGAAGATGAACCCGGGGAGACGAATGCCACTGGTGATGCGATCACGGAGAGCTCGCCTATACCCACAGTCCAGGAGGGTCTGGATATCCAGCCGGAGCCCAGCGTTACGGTTTCGAGTCATACGCCTGACGACATCGAACATTTTCTGGAAGATGCGGTGGATGTTCCCAGCGATCTCTTACAGGACGCCCATCCAGTGAGTGACATCTGTCGGCGCCATTGGCCCATGATACGGCACCGTTTCCACCGTCATCGCCGTATTCAAGATATCTACAATTTCCGACTGACCAACCTCGCCCGTCGATGCAGCTACGTGGAAGCCGTCTTCAATGACCAAGCTACGTCCTTCAAATTAAATCTGGCGTTTGGTTATGTACTGCAGCATAAGGAGACAGGCCAAGTCCGATACTTTTACCCGAGCAGTAACTTCCGGGTATTTGACCAAACGTTTACCATCATTAACCGGGCGTCGCTAGAGGCGATGCTGGACCAAGTGGACCAATTGGATCCCTTGGAATGGGCCCAACAACAACGCCCCAACACCAAGTGGATAGTGGAGAGGATGACCAATGTCACGTTTTTCGTGACCAAATTACGGAATCTTCCCATCGGATGAATGTATTCACGCATGCACTGATAGATACTCAGAATGCGCAAACAACTATCTGAGGATATGTTACCTCAACGGTATCCTGACCTGCCCGACGATGATTAGAACAAACGGTTCAGAGCGAACATGGCCGAAGATGGAACTTTCTGAAATGGCGGCAGACAAGAGCAGCCGAAAATACATCTAACGGGCAAGAAGGAATATAACAGATGCAAATGGTACCCTCTGATTGGACAAGAGTTTTTTGAGTTGTAAACATACCCAACGCGGCTCCCCCAGCGTGGGTATGATGTAACATTGGGGAAAATAAACTATATGAAAAAAAAATTCTTGTTGTTGTTGTTCTCTCATGTGTCATCCTTGTTGTTGTTGTTGTTTTCCCTCCGGTCTGTTAAGGCGTAGCGACGGACGTCACTGCATTTCGAAGAATGTGTGACAATTCCATGGAATATCTAGAAAATCAGAGCTTCTGAGATATTTCACCAGGGCGTTGAAGCATTAAGCTTGGCGTTCGCGGGCGTTGCTACAAGATGACACCTCACACGACGCATTCGGACCAAGGATGGTCCCTCTCTACCGCAAATACCTTCCTTCACTGCCCCAAAATGTCCACTTTCGCTACTACTCGTACTGATGAATGTAAAGTCCGTGTTCCGTTTTTTTATATTTTCGGGAAAAATCCTGATTGCACATGCACCCACCCATGCACCCAGACCCCGATAAGCCCGGGAACCGATATTAGCCCTTTTGGTTAGGGTTGATAGGTGTTTTCTTTTATTGTAGGGATAAAGTCCGTGTTCCGCTTTTATATTTTCGGGACAAATCCTAATTTTACATACACCCACTCCCCCACTCTCTCAGCAGGCCCCGATAAGCTAGGGACCGATATTAGCCCTTTGTGATAGGAGTTTTTCCCTATTTTAGCGGTAAAGACCGTGTTCCGCTTTTTATATTTTCGGCACAAATCTTAATTTTACATACACCCACTCCAGGCAGAACCCGATAAGCCAGGGACCGATATTAGCCCTTTGGGATAGAGTTGATAGGGGGTTTCCCCTATTTTAGAGGTAAAGTCCGTGTTCCGCTTTTTATATTTTCGAGACATATTCTCATTTTACATACACCCACAAAAGACTTGCAAAATCCTTCCGTAGGGTCTCCAAGTCCCCGACATGATGGAAAACCCCCAGAACCAAGTCAGTACATGCATTCCATACAGTCCGACGAGGTCAAAATACTCGCTTCTGATTGGCTGTCAAAGGCGACGATATGCAAATTTTTGAGGTCAAAGGTCAATGGTAGTGAATATACACACACTATACTGGATATGACCTTGAACTGATCACGTGACCTCCCCGTGATGGAAAAAAAACAGAACCAAGTGAGTACATGCATCCCATTGGTCACGCCCGATTTACGCGAAAGTGACGTCATACACCTGCGCACTTCCCATGATGGAAAAACCCCAGAACCAAGTTAGTACATGTATACAGTCAGACGAGGTCAAAATACTCGCTTCTGATTGTCTGTCAAAAGGTCACGATATGCAAATTTTTGAGGTCAAAGGTCAATGGTAGTGAATATACGCACTCTATACTGGAGGTCAAAGGTCAATGGGAGTCAATATACGCCCTTGATAGGGTTTCCCCTAGTTTAGGAGGGGTAAAGTCCGAGTTCTGTTTTTTTATATTTTCGAGAAAAATCCTAATTTTACATACACCCACTCTCTCAGCAGGCCCCGATAAGCCAGGGACCGATATTTGCCCTTTGGGATAGGGTTAATAGGAGTTTTCCTCTATTGTAGGGGTAAAGTCCGTGTTCCGCTTTTTATAGTTTCGGGACAAATCCTAAATTTACATACATCCACTCCCCCACCCTCTCAGCAGGCCCCGATAAGCCAGGGACCGATATTTGCCCTTTGGGATAGGGTTGATAGGAGTTTTCCTCTATTGTAGGGGTAAAGTCCGTGTTCCGCTTTTTTATATTTTCGGGACAAATTCTAATTTTACATACACCCACTCCAGGCAGAACCCGATAAGCCAGGGACCGATATTAGCCCTTTGGGATAGAGTTGATAGCTGTTTCCCCCTATTTTAGAGGTAAAGTCCGTGTTCCGCTTTTTATATTTTCGAGACAAATCCTCATTTTACATACACCCACCCACGACTTGCAAAATCCTTCCGTAGGGACCCCAAGTCCCCGACTCAAATGAATGGGACCGCACTGCGGTGGTCTAATGGTTAGAGCGTCGGCCTCGTAAGCGGTAGGTACTGGGTTCGATCCCAGGCCGGGTCATACCTAAGACTTCAAAAATGGAACTTGTTGCTCCCTCGCTTACGCTCAGCATTAAGAGGATAGAACAAGGACTGGTTCGCTCGGTGTCAGTATAATGTGACTGAGTGGGGTGTCATGTCTGCCTACGGCATGATATTTCAGTGGGACAGCACTATAAAATGGCAGCATTAGATCTGCTCTGTTACAAGTAGGTGCCCCTGTCCCTCCCCCTCCCCTCCCTTCCCTTCCCCGTCGTGATATAGCTGAAAAAATGTTGAAAGCGACGTTAAACCCTATTCACTCACTCACTCACTCAAATGAATGGACGGCATACAAGTCCGTACATGCACTCCTAATCGCATTCGGCACGTGAACTCACTCACGCAGACGCCAGACCAGGTGTTCACCGCAAGATTGTAGCGAACGTGCAACATTGTTGCAATTCGGGGAGCCAGGTGTTTGGCACGTGACAACCCCAAGCAGACGACAGCGAAATTCTGGCGGGAAAAACCCCACAGACAGTACATGGCCTATCATGTTCCCATCTCACCGAACGTACCCTTCGCACCGAAAACACACGAAAGTGAACGACATTGTACGGGAAAACCCCACAGACAGGTCAGTACATGTCCTATCAGGTCACGCCCCATTCACCCAGACCGGAAGTGACGTCATACCGCACGTGATGGGAAAAACCCTAACATGTCTAAACATGATCCAAGGTCAAAGACAAGATGAAAGGATACAGGTCAACTCAAGTGCACTCAATGACCTTTGACCTCTGTCACGTGACTGCCTCAAATTTAAGTGCAAAGAAGTCAATGTTGCTCGTAATCCCGGCTATATACTACTTACACCACCTCGGTTAATTTCACACACTGTAGTGCAGATATAATATACTATGGTACGCCTGATATATCCGTAAAAAGTAGACCTAATTCATTTTGTGAAAAATAAGGTAAATCAGATCTGAGAGAAATTGGTTGTTTCCTTTTGATTAGTATTTAAAAGCTAATGTATTTTTATTGTACCAGCTTATAATAATACTGAGGGATGAGCGGACGAAAAAACACATTGCAGTAAAACGATTCTGTACTACGATATTACATTCTTCTCATAGTACACGTGACTCAGAAAACTCATAGTAAATGTGACTCGGGTACTACCTTTGTCGTTCTGGACTATCATTTTGGCCATTGTATGTATTCTGGAAGCGAAAATTGTCGCTGGTTATTTCCGATGAAATCGTAAGTAGTAGGTAGCGAGCAAATTGAGGGAATAGCGCTTCACTGCGCATGCGCAGAACCTGGGGTGACGTCACAATGGGTGGTGTGCGCATGCGTGGATGTTGGGTGGTGGGCCAAGATGGTGGGTGTGGGTGGTGGGACAAGATGGCGGCCTGTGTGTGGTGGGACAAGATGGCGGCCTGTGGGTGGTGGGACAAAATGGCGGCTGTGAATTGTGGGTGTGAGTGAGTGCAAGATGGTGGTGGGACAAGATGGCGGCCTGTATGTGGTGGGACAAGATGGCGGCCATGGTGGGACAAGATGGCGGCCATGGTGGGACAAGATGGCGGCCTGTGTGTGGTGGGACAAGATGGCGGCCTGTGGGTGGTGGAACAACATGGCGGTTGTGGGTGGTGGGACAAGATGGCGGTTGTGGGTGGTGGGACAACATGGCGGCTGTGGGTGGTGGGACAACATGGCGGTTGTGGTGGTGGGACAAGATGGCGGCTGTGGGTGGTGGGACAAGATGGCGGCTGTGGGTGGTGGGACAAGATGGCGGCCTGTGGGTGGTGGGACAAGATGGCGGCTGTGGGTGGTGGGACAACATGGCGGATTATAGAAAAAACGTATAAAAGGAGTCGATTTTTAGGGTAGGGATGTATTCATTGCACTACTTTTGCGGAGCACTGTGACTTACCTGACCTGACCCGCCTTCCAGCCTGTCTACCTGCCTGCCTGTTTGCTTCACCTCTAGCCAGCCAGCCAGCCAGCCAGCCATCCAGCCTGCTTGCCTACTTGTATCAGCTGTGGACATCCCTTTTACTTTTTTCGATTTTACTAGTGCAAATTCAACAGACTATTACGCTGTATTAGTTCCTCATCAGCCTGAACCCACAGTCATGGAGGCAGCCCAGCTAGCGAAGTTTCGAAAGTACCGTGTTCGTCTCATTGATGAAATACAGCGTGTGGGTGAACTATGTGATTTCCTTATGCAGGAACACATACTCATGAAAGAGCATGTCGACGATATCATGGGCGAGAAAACCTTTTCAGCACAAAACAGAGCTCTCATCGACTCTTTACTGCGCCATGGCCCCTATGCATGTCTAGTCTTGGTGGAGGGGATGAAGATCACGGGAAATGAAGAACTAGCAGATGTACTTGAAGCCGACGACGTTATACCAGATGATGATATCTTAGTGATGGATACTACCACCGAAGAGCGTACAGCTAGCAAACGTACACACACTAGCCCAGAGAGTACTACACCTGCTAAACGTGCTGGCCGACCCAAACGCCCCCGACTAACACCGTTAGAAATACCTGTGGTTGAGGAGCCAGTAGTACCCCAGGCTGAAGAATGTGACTGTGCAACTGTGAAAAAAGAGATGGTGGTAGAACTTCCTATGTCTGTCCAGGAGATCAACAACCTGATCCAAGAGGCTTACCAGACAGCCCACACGGACATTTGGGAGCTTTCACCCTATTTAACAGTGAGTGTGAAAGACGAAGAAGTGCATTTTAATGCAGCGGGCTTTAACGACAGACCCGGTAAGCATATTGCCTTGACCTACGCTTCCTGGCAAAAACTGGAGACCTTTGATTACGCCATCGATGCGGTTATTCGTGACCAGGGGAGTGACGAAGCGAAATTTCATGTGGGTGACGACATCTATGTCAGCTGTGCCTATTACAACGACCAGCTCTTCGTGCATATCCGTAAATGGCGAAGGCGGTTAGATACGCAAGAGCTGGTTGCTTGTCCTCAGGGTGTCACTTTGAAATTAACGGCGTGGCGGCAGTTGCAGAGTCTCGCCAGTGCAATTCGTTCAGCTCTGGCCTACCGGGTGCAACACTATATTTATCAGAAGTACATCGACACAGTCCTGGATCTGATCAGACCTCAAATTCCAGAGGACACTAGCGTACCCTCATACGCACTGATCACTGAAGCACTACAGACGGTGACGGAGAGGCAAATTGCCCGGGCGGTAGAAGCGGCCTGTCCTCCCAAAATTCCACGTGAAGAGATTATTACCTACATTTACGTGCACCAAGGCCGGAAAGATGATGATGAATTCAAACAAGTCTTGTTGGTGAACTATTGAGAACAAGTGTTGAAAAAACATTTACCATACACATTCATTGAAGTGGCTTGAGAGCGTATAATTGTATTAAAAAGAGTGTTTTTACTGTTAATTGTATTAAAAATTCAATACTCAGATATAATTATATTAAAATTCAATACCCTTGTGAATACGTTCATTCTATTTGTGTTAATAAAAAATAGTAGAAAATTAAAAAAATGCTTAGTGTTCATTCTTTTTTTAAATTTTTTTGAGATTATTGAAAAAAAAATGAAAAAAAAAGGATTATTTCAACCCCACACCCAGTCCATTAAATGCCCCTTCACCTCACCTTCAATTTGATACCTCACTCGACCTCATCGGGCCATTAGGGGCTCTCCTAGCTCCAAAAAGGCTATTTTCATACCCTTTTGGCCGCCGCGCATGCGCAGAATCACCCTAATTCAACCCACACCCAGGCCATCAGATGCCCCTTCACCTCACCTTCAATTTGATACCTTACTCGACCTCATCGGGCCACTAGGGGCTCCCCTAGCTCCAAAAAGGTTATTAAAAAAATAAAAAAATGCGCATTTATTTTTTTTATTTTTTTTTTTCGGAGGTAGGGGGTCGAGTGAGGTATCAAATTGAAGCTGACGTGAAATGCTTCACATTGATACCTCACTCGACCCCATCGGACCATTAGGGGCTCCCCTAGCTCCAAAAAGGTTATTAAAAAAATAAAAAAATGCGCATGCGCATTTATTTATTTTTTTGGAGGTAGTGGGTCGAGTGAGGTATCAAATTGAAGCTGACGTGAAATGCTTCACATTGATACCTCACTCGACCCCATTGGACCATTAGGGGCTCCCCTAGCTCCAAAAAGGTTATTTGACCTGGACTTGTGATATAATACCTTTTTGGAGCGAGGGGAGTCCCTAGTGGTCCAATGAGGTCGAGTGAGGTATCAATGTGAAGCATTTCACGTCAGCTTCAATTTGATACCTCACTCGACCTACTACCTCCAAAAAAAAAAAAATGCCATGCGCATTTATTTATTTTTTTGGAGGTAGTGGGTCGAGTGAGGTATCAAATTGAAGCTGACGTGAAATGCTTCACATTGATACCTCACTCGACCTCATTGGACCATTAGGGGCTCCCCTAGCTCCAAAAAGGTTATGAAATTTATTTGACCTGGACTTGTGAAGATGAAATATTTCAAAAAAATTTTAAAAAAATTTTTTTTGGGAAAAGCATGATGGGAGTTGGTGTTAATTTTTGTGCTTTGTTGAAAGAAGTTTCCACTTCCAGAAAGATGGGTTGGCCCTGAAAAGGGCCTTTGAAAGTGTACACGACACTTATGCGCGGTAGATTCTCTTGATACCACCTATATGCTTCCTGCATATGGGGCATTTTATTTTGAGATGTTCCTCTCCGGCGTCAACGCAGCGGCACATGGCTCCTTCACACGACAGTGTCACCCAACAATCTTTGCACAGGCAGAGATGTCCACATGGAAGTACCGCGTACAAGCTGTCCTCATCGGTGCAAATACTACAGCGTTTTTTTCTTTCTTCTATATGGCGTTCTTTCTTCTGTATGGAAATTTCCGCCTCCATTCCATTCATCGTCATCTCCATTCCAGACATGTGTGTACGCATGGTGTTAATCACTTCTTTGAGGCGGAATACCTCGGATTCGTGTGGGCATTGTTGTGGTGTAGTTTCTGCAGCCGAAATGGTTATAGTTTCGGTAGACATCGTTGTTGTTGTTGTTGTAATGGGCGGTTTGTTCTTATTTAACCATGGAAGCTCGCTGTTTTGTTCCTCCCCATCCGTGATATCATTGTCCTCGTTTTCTCCTTCTTCAATGGCCTCCATCGTGTTGATTTCTTCATCCTGTTGTTGTCTTTGCAATCGTCTATCTTCTTCTGTTCGTATATTTCGCCGAAGTTCCCCTGCAAGTTCTTCTGTACTGCGTATTAACGTGGCTTCGTCTTCTAGAACCCTCTGAAAACTTGTGGTTATCGTTATTCCTTCTCCATTTTCTTCACTGCTAACCATCTCTCTGTGTTCTGTAGCAGCATCATGTCTTGGATCTCTCGTAGCGTGATGGGTAAACAAGGGTCGTCTTCTGGAACTCATAATTGTATTTTGTGAATAAATGACAACAGACCACACGTTATTTATAGTCTACACGGCTTGTGGTGGGACAAGATGGTGGCCCGCGGGTGGTGGGACAACATGGTGGCCCGCGGGTGGTGGGACAACGTGGCGGCTGTGAATCGGCCTGTGGGTGTGAGTGAGTGCAAGATGGTGGTGGGACAAAATGGCGGCTGTGTGTGGTGGGACAAAATGGCGGCTGTGAATCGGCCTGTAGGTGTGAGTGAGTGCAAGATTATGCTATCTGCTAAAAAATGTTGTGTTTTATTTTTTGCTAAAGTTTTATTTTTTTCAAACTTTTAGTTCGATAAATTCGTTGGAATTTTCACAGTAATATTATAAGATTGTCAGCTCTAGTCTGGATGTTTTTTTAGTCAGGAAAATCAATTTATTTGCAGTGTAGCGGAGTTTTCCTACTATGGGACTTTAACATTAGGCGAGTAAAATTCACTAAAAATCAGATAATCACAATAGAGTCGAACGGTAGGGAGCTACAATTTTACCTACGATATCCTAACTTGTCTAAGTTTAATTAGAAATAAAATATATATACGGCAGTGATATTGTATTGTCAAAATACAGTCGTTTATAAATGAAAAAAAACACACACAGATTTTCGCAGCGTCCGTGGTAGCAGACGACAGGGTGTTGTCGCTGCCGTCCGCGCGCCGTCTATAAATAGCCTGCAGTTTTTTTTTCAGACATTCACAATTAGCCTCAGTGATGCAGGCAATTTTGTTGAAATCATGGATAAATCAGACTTCATCCCAAATGATGATCTACCACTGCTCGGCGACGTCATTAATTTGGAAGATGACCAACCCTGGTTGGAGGCGATAATCAAGGATTTATTTCCCGCTGAACCCGTGAATTATGCTGCTACAGTCCATTGTGAAGATCCTCCGGACACAGCGCCGCTGGATAACTTCTTTGCCCTAGCACCCACACCGAATGTTGAACAATGTTTTGATGATATAGACTCTATGTTACAAAATATGTTGACACCACCAGTTAAAGAAAAAAATGGAGAAATGGCACAACAAAGCACAAGCCAAACAACAGATACTTCATCAGACGAAAATCAGCCTACGGAAAACAGGGGAGACACCATAGTACCCCAAAGGCGGAAAGATGTAAGGATCGCTAGACGTCGGAAAGATGTGAGAAAAATGCGCAAGGATGTACGAACACACAGAAGCAAGAACATCAAAATAAACCAAAATCAAGACGATGTCCATTATGTGTGGGCCATAGCGACAACAACAACCCTGGGGTCAAAAACAGAACGTCAAAGAGAGTTATATTTATCCTGTGTCGAATGCCCGAACCAATTCGCAAAATTTGCCATCTTTCCCTGCGGCCATCTGGCTTTATGTGAAAGTTGTATTCATAAATTCGCCCAGATTCCAACGTGTGCACAACCCAACAGACCCCGAATATGTGAATTACTGCCTTTGACATGCTCTGTCTGCGCTCAAAGAAGAACACAGCGTGAACAACCCCTCTCAACAATGTAATTTATTACATATCTCAACGGTTATTTTTAATAACCACCCTAAAAATTAAAAAACAGATTCCCCACCTATCCCTGTGCTATAAATTTCAACCCGTTATTTATTCGGGTGTAATAAAATAAAAAAAATAGTCCGTTATCGTCGGACATATTAAAATAAAAAAAATAGTCCGTTATCGTCGGACATATTAAAATAAAAAAAATAGTCCGTTATGGGTCGGACAATTAAGGGGGGCAGAGAAAAAATTCTGTGTTTTTAATAGAGAGATTAGTTCTCATAAGAACTGTTTGATATCGGCCAGGGATTGTTTATTTTTTGGTGATGCATTGCTAATAAAGGGGGCTGGGGGTGTATGCTTTTGAAATTTGATGTGCCAAGTTAGAAGCGCTCTTTCGAAGGATGAATTTGTTCTGAAAAGAACATTTATTATTTGGTAACCCTGTTTTTATTCAGGACGTTCTGACAAGAACGTTTATTATTTTTTAACCCTGTTTTTATTCAGGGGGGAGTCACTTACTTCCCCCATTTGACTGATTGAAAAATATCCATAGGGGTCTGGAATGGCCGGGGTGAGGGAAAGTCCATTCAGGAAGACTGCGGCGGCGGCCGTGGGTGGAGGCTCTTCCCACACGATCAGCGGGGTGTCGCTGTCATCATCATCATCCTGCAGATAAGAGGGCAGGGGCAGAATGGGAAAGGGTGATGGTGGTCTGGGGGTGTCGTCGTCTTGCTCCAGGGAGGAAGGAAGGTCTTCCAGCAGGAAGGTTGGTGCTTCTTCCTTCTCCTCCCTGGGCGCTGTTGATGGCGGTGGTGATCAAGATCAAGATCTCTTCGCCCCTCACATTCTCAAACTTGAATGGTTGGAGCACTGTTGTTGGTGCCGGAGGAGGAAAGGCTTGTTGTTTCATTACCTGCTGCAGTAACTTGAACCATCCCTCCTCCGGGATCGTTGTATTTACAGCCCGCAACAGTGTCCGTACATTGTTGGCCGTGGCCAGGCCTGGATTGGTGGTGTGTTGGAGCGCCGCCTCCCAACATTCGAATTCTGCCGTCCAAAATTCCCGTATGATTTTGCGCATTACCATCTTCTTGCGGCGGCTTAGTTGCTTCGTCCTCCCTATGGGCTTGATGGTGTTCGTTGTGGAAATTTTTGCTTGTTGAGACATCTTGTTGTTCTTGTAAAAAGGTTTGGAATAATGGCCCTATGAAATCTGGGCCGCGATATATATAGACTTCGCGCGGACGTCGGCGACGCCGTCATGTTTCAGGCGTAACATGAAATTTCGGCGTGTGTTTGTTTTGCGTTTCTAAACGACTGTATTTTGACAATACAATATCACTGCCGTATATATTTTATTTCTAATTAAACTTAGACAAGTTAGGATAGTGTATGTAAATTGTAGCTCCCTACCGTTCGATTCTATTGTGATTGTATGAATTTCAGTGATTTTTACTCGCCTAATGGGAAAGTACGATAGTAGGAAAAATCCGCTACATTGAAAATAAATTAATTTTCCTCTCTAAAAATAGATCAAGAGTATCACTTATCACCTTATACTAGCTCGGTGAAAATTTCAGCGCGATTATCCAAAGGGAACGGTAGAAAATGATAAAAAACAGACCCTTGATTTCACCGTAACAAACACAACGCACGCCGTTTCGATTCAAATTTTCGTGTCAAAACAGAGTTGCGGCCCCTTTCTTATAGCAGTTAAAATGCATTCCCGCTTTTGTTCTAATTCATGCTTTTGGTAATTTATTAAATGTGTTTGTCGTATGAATTACATTGTTTGATTGAAGTAGAATCAAGCAGAGCATGTGGGCTACCTATTTGATGAATTGTTTCATTGAATTAACGTTTCTTTAAATTTATAAGCGCACTAGGGGCACACAAGGTACAGAATTTAACATTGAAGAAAACCCTTCACGTACGTCTAGCATTTATTACATATATAGTATGGCTTTGCAAGGATCGGGTTTGGCTATTTTAGAGCACTAGACATTGTTCGGGTAATTATGAGGACTTGATATACGATGCCCGCAATGATAATATTTTATTTTTATCATGTTAATGATTCAAGAATATCAATTTATGCACTCTGGGTCCGTCTACAAAAATTGCATTATCAATTTTAATTATTTTTTCTACAAGGTATGAATTTTATTTACAATTTTTTTATTCCCATTAGCCAGAATCGATCTATATAATTTGTCTGGCGCGGTATTTTTTTGTCATTTATCATTATGGCAGTGCCGGGAAAGGAGCTCGCGTTTTTTCAATTGACGTCGGATGTTATTCTCATGGTGTATGATAAAGAAGTGCAACTTATCCAGGAACATCCTAAGGAAGTGAAATTATGCTTAACCCTACCAGGCTGGGGGCTATTCACACGCTTGTTACAGGGAAAACAACCCGAAGTGGATTTTATGCATGTAGGACTGGGTGTGTACCTACGGAGTGGAAGAGCGGATTCTTTTTTCCGCGGCTTGAACAGTGTGGCGGTGCTGCTATTTTACTGCGACCGGGTTTATGGCAGGCGCTGAAAGCTATAATCACCGACGTGCATGATCTACTTTACCCAGAAGCGAATTCACTAGCCACGCGTACACTGACCCGGGATTGTACGTTAGTATTATACCCTGAACGTGTGGAATTATTTGATGACGATAGCCGATGTTGGTGCACAGCGGAGCCGGCCCGTGTGTCTTTAACCCCGGAAGGTTGGACTACGTTGAAACGCGTGTTATGCGGCGATTTAGATGGGGATAGTATACACCTGTGTCAGGACGTCTACATTTTCCGCGGCCCGTATTTTGCGCGACTTCTATGTTTGAAGCACGGGGGATTTACGCTGGATCCCGATCTCTGGACGGGTTTACAACAAGTGGTGCCCATGGTGGATAAAGTCCTCCTCTCTCCACAGGAGCCTCCTCTCACAGAATAGGGCCTGACCCTATAAATACAGGGGATGAGACAAGAGTGTGTGTTATTCTCCGTTCGACATTGACAGCAAGCATGTCACTACGCGCTATTCTGCCTCTTACACCCAGTGTAAGGTTATACATTTATCAAGATAAAGTGACGCTGGTGAAAGACCATCAAGCGATTTACTGGACGCCCGCTTACATGCTATCGAATCCGGTGACACTACAGCGTGATGGGTGGACTAAGTTTAAACGGGTGTTGAGCGGTGAGTTGGACGGAGACGTCATCCACCTGGACAATGCTATATACGTATATTCCATACCCCCCGTCCACATACGTCTGGGCCGGTACCAAGAGCCTACGCGAAGTATCAGCCTAACTTCCTCTGTGTGGTCAGCCTTGGAGAAAATAGTGCCTATTGTGGACCAGTTATTTACACCGGACAACCGATCACCCGACCAATTAGCGTGCGTTCGTGCTAGGGAAGACGCGCTGAGTGAACCTGATGAAAAAAAAAAAAATCTGATGATGGGCAAAATACTAGAGAATGCACAGAGGCTAGAGTGACAGTATAGTACCTGACCCTATAAATACGAGGGCTAAGACAGAGTGTGGGTCATTCGCCGTTCGACAGCAAGCATGTCACTCCAAGCCATCCTGCCTCTTACACCCAATGTGGGGTTATACGTGTTTGAAGCTAAAGTCACCCTGGTCGAAGATTGTGGACCTATTTGTTTTGAGCACGCTGAGACTCTATCGAATAGGGTGACACTAGAGCGTGATGGGTGGAGTAAATTTAAACGGGTGTTGAGCGGTGAGTTAGACGGACACCTGATTCACCTGGACAATGCCATTTACGTATACCATACTGCGCTCTTTCCACGGGTGGGTCGCTACCAAGAGCCGGCGCGAAGTTTCCTGCTAACTCCCTCTCTGTGGTCAGCCTTGGAAAAAGTAGTCCCTATGGTGGACCAGTTGTTTATACCGGACGACCGGTCACCCGACCAATTGGCGTGGGTTCGTGCTATGGAAGACGCGCTGAGTGAACCTGATGAAAAAAAAGCTGATGGGGAAAATACTATATGTATAGAATGCACACAGGCTAGAGGGACAGTATCACCTGATCAAGCGACCCAGAACGATGAAGAAGAAGAAAAAGTCCGTGATGAAGCCGCGGGACCGGAAAAAGCCGTCTACAGTAATTAACGAGGTGTTAAGCGATCTGTATTACAGCCCTAATAGTCCAGCCGCATATAGCGCTGTGGGAGCGCTCTCTCGAGCGGCCCATTCTCAAGGCATCAGTCGAACTCAAGTTCGAGACTGGTTAAAAACCCAGGACACCTATAGTTTGCACCGAGCAGCCCGACGTCATTTTCGCCGTAACCGGGTGATCGTCGGCGGGATAGACGCGCAATGGCAGGCGGATTTAGTGGACATGAGTCGCTTTGCACCTCACAATGATGGACAACGGTATATATTGACCTGTATCGATATTCTATCCAAGTATGCCTGGGTACTATCCATTCGCACCAAAACAGGAGAGAATCTCATACGAGCCTTCCAGCAGATTTTCAAGACGGGGCGCAAACCTCTTTATTTACAAACAGATGAAGGCACCGAATTTCTCAACCGACCCTTTCAAGCCTTTCTTAAGAAACAGAAGGTATTTTTCTTTCATACGTACAACGAGACGAAAGCTTCTGTGGTGGAACGTTTCAATCGGACCTGCAAAGGCCGCATGTACAAGTATTTTACCGCCCAAAACACTCGACGCTACATCGATGTACTCCCTCAACTGGTGCAAGGCTACAATCGCGCCTATCATCGCAGTATCCAGCGAGCGCCCCGTGCTGTGACAGAACGCAACGAACATCAAGTGCGTGCTACGCTGTACTCCTCCAGTTCACAACCACTCACGGCACCCCGGTACAAACGTGGCGATGTGGTACGGATCAGTAAAGTGAAAGGTCAATTTGAGAAAAGTTATTTGCCCAACTGGAGTGACGAACACTTTGTCATCGTTCGCCATAAACCTCGACAGCCACACGTCTATCAACTGGAAGATCTACAAGGAGAGAGACTGCAAGGCACGTTTTACGAGGCAGAATTACAACCCATAGTGAAAACACCCAAAGACTATTACACGGTGGAAAAGATTTTGAAAACGGAACGTCGCCGTGGCATTCCCTATCATCTCGTCAAATGGCAAGGATGGCCTCGTTCGTTTAATTCCTGGGTGTCCGGCCGTGACATGAAACGTCTATAAATTCTAACCCCCATCACCACCCGCCTTCAGTGTAGGATTGTACCATGGATAGGACACGTCTACCTTTACTATTACGAACTCGAAAAGCACAAGTGGGTACTCTAGTGTGTGTAGTAGTGCTTGTGGGTACGTTATTTACAGGCGTGTTCTACGATTTGACGACGGTGTTATCCTGTTTGAACACCCTGCGTTCTCCGTCATCGTCCACCACGACCACGACCACGACGCTGCCTACGCCAGCCAAGACGTCAAGGGTGCGCCACGTATCAACCCAGACACCCACCACACTGCCGGCCATACCGTCTACTCCAGCCATCACCACCACCACCCCGTTACCCTTGGTCCGCACCATCGACCTATCCACCACGACGACCACGCCCCGTACTCCTCCAACAACCACGCCACGACGTCCTCCACCGCCGTCATCCCTGAGAAGCGCTTCCACCTCACCCACACCTAGTACCACCACCAATACGTTGCTCAACATATTGGCAGTGGATCCCCGTGAATCACCACGTTTACCACCACAACGGTATCCATTCGACTACGATCCCCGGCGGGATCCCCGACAACTGGGGTGGGCTTCTAATCGGCGAGCGCAAATCACCAAATAAAAAAATAAAAATAAACTATGGATACTCGGTGGCAGCATCCTTTCACGTGTCTCATCGCTGGACCGACAGGGTCGGGAAAAACGCACTTCGTTCAACGTCTGATCCAACATGGGTCCGCCCTCATTTCACCGCCTCTAGCGCGCATCCTGTGGTGTTATGGCGCTTGGCAACCCGCGTACGAGGCACTGGCCCGTGTCCCGGGACTCACCTTAGTGGAAGGCTTACCTCCTGAAGATACACCCCAAGACACCTTGGTGGTGGTCGACGATCTCATGACGGAAACGGACAGTCGAATCACCCGTCTCTTTACCAAAGGCAGCCATCATCGTCGGTTGAGCATCATCTACATCGTACAGAATCTCTTCAGTAAGAACAAAGAGCACAGAAACATTAGTTTGAATGCTCAGTATGTGGTGTTATTCAAAAACCCCAGAGACGCTTCGCAAATTACCCACCTCGCCCAACAGATGTACCCTAAAAACACGGCCTTTGTACGAGAAGCCTTTGAAGATGCGACCCAACCTGCGCAAGGCTATCTACTCATCGACTTGAAACAAGACACACCCTCCACCCTGCGATTGCGTACCCTGATTTTCCCCGGCGAGATACAGACGGTGTACACCCCCAAATGAGAGTAAAGAAGAAGATAAAAGAAGAAGACAAGGCACTCGAGCCCTCATTCCTCATCATGTCTGCACGCATACGCAAGCACGCGCCAGCTTTGCGCGTATTACGCAGCGCGCCACCGGAGGTGGGCCGGGCCCTGGTGCGCGGCGCGGATGCGGACTTGGTCCGGTGTTTGTGTGAAGTGGCCCATAATGTATTAAAAGGCAATGTTCCACTCAGTCCTCTGCAGAAAGGGAAATTGCAACGGCACAAGGCGGGTCTCCGAACGTTGGTGAAGAAAACGGGCAGTGTCAAGAAAAAGAAACAGGTGTTACAGCGAGGTGGATTTCTCGGCGCACTGCTCGCCCCCTTAGCCGCTACTGTACTGGGTCCGTTACTCGGGTCCATCTTGGGAGGACGCTAACATGGAACATACGAAAAAAATGATGCTGGTCGAACCTCGACTGTTACAGAGTTTGCAATCCCCCTATCCCGTCCCGGCCACAGTGCAACAACTCCAGTCTCTGGATGAAGAGATGAATAGTATACTGCAACGTCGACTGCCCGATCACGAGAAAATTCAACTCTACCATCATACGCTGAACCGGTACCAGACGTTTATGGATCAATATAGAGGGAGCGGGAGTAGTACTAGTAGTACACCACCACCACAAGTACCCACCACACTCCCACCACCACCACCACCCCCGTCATCCTCGGCCTCACCTGAACTGGAACAGGAAGTGTTGGCCAGTGTGCCTAAAGCCTTCAAGACCAAGGCGCGTTTATTGTTGGACCGGGTGAAACAGAATACCGATATGGATTGGAACGCGGAAGGAAACCGGCTGATTCGCAATCAAGTGGTGCCGGGGTCTCATATGACCGATTTGATCAACGATATGGTGCGTTCTCGCAAACACTCTAATCCACCGGGCTGGGAAGCCTTAGCTCAGGCGTTAAAAGACACACACACCCCTCAAGAATTGGTAGGAAATCGTGAACGCTGGAAGTGGATGCAAGCCCCCGCTCGACGTCTCCCCACTACCTGGGAACGTGGTGAATGGCAACCGCACACGCCACCCAAAACACCCTCACGGCGATTTCACCCCTATGCCACCCCTATACCGACCACACCACAGCCACGACGATCACGACGCCGAGGTAAGGCGCCCAAGGCCTGGGAACCCTACTAAGGGCACCCTACTAATAACTCCTATAAATCCCCGGTGCAGAAGCCAGAACAACTCAGTCGTCGTCATGTTTTACCTGACGTTGCCCAGTAATAGCTCATTCGACGTGTTTCCTGACAACACCTTGACCAAGTATGTCACGCAATTACCCCAACCGTTACATTTACCGGGACGCTGGGAATGTGGACTGGTGGATATTCAATACCCTTACTCATGGTACAACGTACAAGACGGAGAAGTATGGTACGAAGTGACCTACGAAGATAAAATCTACAAACTGACGCTCCCCCAAGGCCAATACGATACGCCGCAGAAGTTCATAGAGGGTCTGAATGGCTTGATGGAGTACAAGGCCCTAAAGTTCAGCACGGGTGATGCAACACGCCTGATATCCTTGCGCATCAAGAGAAACATATTCTTCGATGTCAACGTACACAACGACAAGAGCGCTATCATGCTGACCGCTAACGCGAATGTGAAACTCAGTCCTACACTACAGCAAATGTTAAGGCTGCCTCACACCGTCTACAAGGGGGCCACCATTGTCAACGGGACCTATTTGATGGATATGAAAGTAGGTATGTACGCACTGTACGTCTACTCGGACGCCGTGGACAGCCATATTGTGGGTGATGTGAACACACCTCTGTTACGGGTGGTGCCCATTAGCAAGACGTATGGCGATCAAGCCACCGAGAGTTTCAACCATATAATGTACCTGCCCGTACGACATACCGATATCAACACGATCATGGTGGATATAAGAGATGACACGGGACGGCCGATCCCATTCGAACGAGGAAAAGTGGTGCTGACACTTGCTTTCCGACAAGCTCGCTCTCCTCACTTCGTATAATGTACGTGCCTTACCAGTGCCATACGCCCAGCTATGCCGACTACAAGAAACAAACGGGCGGAAACTTGCCCATGTTTAGCGGGGCACGCATGCAACGCGGTCACGGATTGGGGAACATACTGGGCAGCATTGTGAAAACGTTTTTACCCATGGTGACACGGGGAGTGAAAGCGGTGGGAAAACAAGCGGTACGCAGTGGATTGCGCGTGGCCGGTGATGTGATGGAAGGCACAGCACCCCGACAAGCCTTGAAACGTCGGGCTAAAGAAGCGGGCAGCGTCTTGATCGCCAAAGCCCTTAAAAGACAAAGACCAACACTCCCCAGATTCATTCAACGTCCAACACACCGACGACGCACACCCCAGAGCAGGAGGAGAAGGACTACGCCCCAGAAGAAGAATAAGAAAAAGAAGAGAAGTAATAGTAGGAGAGACATCTTCGCATAATGGCATACATTCACTCCGAGTCGTGTCCGTCTACCAACAGTGAATTGGATTTGTGGACTATTCCACCTACCCAAACCAGTATAGCCGAAGGACGTTGGGTAGAACATCGACCCCTGGCTAGCCTGACGGGGCAGGGCCCCGTGGAATTTACCATTGAAAACAAAGATACGGCCTACCTGGATTTAGCCCACACCTACTTGTACGTGAAAGCCAAAATAACGGACATGGATGGGACGGACATAGAGGACGCTGCGGTAGTAGGCCCGGTGAATCTTTGGCTGCACTCCTTGTTCCAACAGGTGGATATAGGTCTGAACGATAAACTCATCAGTACGTCCACCAATACGTACCCGTACCGAGCCTACATGGAAACGCTGTTGTCGTACGGTATTGATGCCAAAGAATCACACTTACAAGCTGAGCTGTACTTCAGGGATAGACCCGGATACCTGGACAACATAACCGGTGGCAATGCTGGGTTCATGTCACGCAAAAGACTGGCAGCCGGAAGCAAGTCCATCGATATGATGGGACGACTGCACGCCGATATGTTCATGCAAGACCGCTACATGATGAACGGTGTATCCATCAAGATCAAGTTGATCCGGTCCTTACCCACGTTCGCCTTAATGGCCGGTGGAGAGGGAGATATCCATTACAAGATCGTCATTGAAGATGCAGCCCTGTTTGTCCGTACGGTAGATTTGCAACAGGGCGTGTTGCTGAGTCACATGCAAGCCTTATCGAAAAAACCAGCCCTGTACCCCATCCGACGCGTACAGACCAAGGTGTTCTCTGTGCCAACAGGTACGATGATGGCCAATCGTGAAAATTTATTTCTAGGGGATCTGCCTAAACGTCTTACCCTGGCGTGTGTGACCAACACCGCATTCAATGGAAATTGGGCTGAGAATCCGTTCAAATTTCAACATTTCAACATTAACTTTGTGGCACTGCACGTGGCCGGCCATCAAATTCCAGCCCGGCCATTACAACCGGACTTTACTAACGGAAACTATGTGCGGACCTACCTGAACCTGTTACCAGGACGAAGGCAATACCATCAGTCGAGACGACTTTAGCCATGGGTACACATTGTTCGCCTTTGACCTCACCCCCGCCTTGGAACACGATCATCAACTGGCTTTGCTCAAGAAAGGAAACCTACGGTTGGAACTGCGTTTCTCCACCCCTCTAGCCAACACCATTAACGTGATTTGCTACGCCGAGTTTGATAACGTCATCAGCGTGGATCACCAAAGAAACGTGCTGTGTGACTTCGCCACCTAAGATGGATACAGAGCAGCTGATGAGCATACTCCAGCGAGATCCCAAGATCCCCTTTCGAGGTGTGTTTCCACGCAATGTGTTTCCCACCCACTCCACCACCCCAGCAGCCTACATCCTGAATACAGACACGAGGAGTCGACCCGGTGAACATTGGATAGCTGTGTACGTGGACACCCAAGGCCAAGGCGACTACTTTGATTCCTACGGACTTGCACCCCTCCATGCCGATTTGGTGAAATTCATGGACGTCTCTACGACAGAGTGGCGTTGGAATACGCAAAGATTACAAGGCCCCTTGAGTAGTGTGTGCGGACAGTACTGTGTATTTTATCTCACTCACCGGAGTAGAGGACATTCTATGCCCACCATTGTACATATGTTTGATGATTATTGTCAAGCCGAAGACCGTGATGTCCTCGTCTATGACTGGACAGCCTCTCGTTTTAATGTGCATGCGCCATTTCTCTGGTTAACTTAAAAATGTACTGCGCGCGCGCAGGCCACTATTATTATCACGTTATATTGTTATGACGTTGTTGTTCTGACGTTCATTGTTGAATAAATTGATGAAAAAACACAAAAAAATGATTTGACTTTCTCTTTTTTATTTAAGTCAACAAGAATGAGTTACTGACTATATACAAATAGAATACAGGGTACAAATAGTAGGGTATGTACACATAGAATAGTAGTGATTAAGGTACAAAAAAGTTCTGTCAGGAGTAGGATTCGAACCCACGTACGGCAATCGCCGACCAGCACTTAATACCGGCGCCTTAGACCACTCGGCCATCCTGACTTTTACAGTTTTATAACTCGTGTATCAACAGTTATAGTTCCACATTTGTTTTTTACAAGTCCAAGTAAGTAGTGCTCACACCGTCGGCCAACACTTTTCGTTTGGGATAAAAGAAAGTAAAGGCGCCTCTTTGCTGGATATAGGTGCGCATCTGGTGGTCGACGACCCGGAATCCTCGGTTAGTGCCACTCGCACTGGCCTGGCTTTGCAATACACCCAGGTAGAGAGCTTTGTCGATGGCAGGGTCACGTCGGTTGACGCCTTTACAACTAAACTTATTTTCCTCTCCTCCATCTCCTCCGTAACAGTAGTAGGTCTTAGAGGAGAGCGCAATCATAGCATCCCCGCTCCACTCCAGCTTGAACAGGCCGGGTGTCCGCTTGTCGTAGGTGTAGTGATCGCGTCGAGGTAGCCACAATTCGCGGTCCGCTTCATACTGATCCCTTAGCTCGGGTTTCACCAGGGACTCCCAATCGGCGTTGGAGACGGCCATGTAGGCCGAATCTGTGTCCATCTCCATCAACTGCCAGTCTGAGGGGTTAAAATAGACACCCATGAAGTCATAGAGAAACTGCAGCATCCTCAGCTTGGCCACCTGATAGACCATACATCCAATCTGCAGGGGTAAGTTGCACCGGATAGTCTTCTTGGCTGAAGTGACTTCATAGGTGTCGTCATCGATGACCTCCACGGATCGAAACAGAGGAGAATTGACTTTTTTGCGGGCTTGGGTAGTACTACAAATGTTCACGTTGACGTGCTTATCCTGGTTCGTTACCGTTTTTCCGTAATAACCATTGCCAGTGAGTTTCCAACATTCAGCCATGATGGCCTGACTCGGGTCTTGATCACCTTGACGACGGGCCGACGTCACGAGGTCGGCATTCTGCGCAAAACAAGCCTCGGGTACGTACTGTATCACTTGATATATTTGAGTAATTTCCAAACCGTGGTTCATGTACCACTGCAGTAAGGGCGTGCCCAGCAAGATTTTCTCGGCCCACATACTCCCAATCAACATACGGCGTGGTTGCTGAAGTACTTCATGCTGCTCTGCGTAGGTCCTCATGGTGTCCCCAATATCCGCCCGACCCACCAACGTGTTCTTAAAGATGGGCGGGTACTGGGCGAAGAGGGGCTTGAGAGTGTCGGGAACATGCAAATCACATTCTACAAAGCCGTAGAGGTCTCCCGAACGAATGGCGTCCAACATCTGTGGCAGACTGAGCAATCGCCGACGACTCAAGGGGTACTCACGCTCTTTTAGGAACCGTCGTAAATGGGGCAGGGCCTGGCACATCGTGTGAAATTCACACTCCCACATTTCAATGAGATGGAATCCTCGCTCTTTCACGTAATCCCCGTTGGCCACCACTTCGTCGCGTAATTCTTCCGGTGTTTTCCCACGTCGCTCATTGAAGCGGCCAGCGCTGAAATGGCATTCGTGGCCGTGCCAGTAACACCCGTAAAACTGGAAAACGGTCGGTGTTCCTTGTACAAGGGCAAACCCATCGACGGGGAGTCGACGATCTCCTATCCGCTTCTCTGTGGCGTTGGTCTGGTGTCGTATATAAATTCCCCGTCGATAGGCTTCCCAGTCTAACCACTGGTCGGCGAGATGTTTGTACGGTGACCGTTGCGGTGTAAAATGCCGACCTTCCGCCAACCAACGCGTATAATGCCCGCTGGGCATGGGTTGGGCGAGTGACCACAGGTAGAGGGCATTGGCGTCAAAGCCAATGATTTTGGCACAGGGTTTCCCACTGGGCAGTGTAGTCACATCCTTCTCATGGTAGCGGTGAAAAATAAGGCTAGGGCCGCCCACAATGTTCTTCTTCAGACATTCATGCATGTCTGCATCTTTCTGTTGTACCAACGAGAAGTAGGTGGAACACT
>JAVTVY010054187.1:0-29356 GCA_036873755.1 Hanleya hanleyi
GTATCGATACAGGTACTAGTATCGTTCTCAAGTCAAATGATGTCATTTGACTTGAGAACGATACTAGTACCTGTATCGAAACGTCGTCCTGAATAAACTAGAAGTTGTTATCCATAAGCAATTTGTTTATTTATCATGTATATATATATTGAATTATGTTTAGGATAATGAAGAGATAAACAGCTCAAGATAATCTCCTAGTATATTCTTCACTCATGCATAATACGGAGTTTTTTTTATTATTATCATGTTCCCGATATACAGAACGGATAGCGTATATACTTGTGAAACAATTTCCTTTTCAAATTAGATTAGTTAATTGAATGCTGTACAAAGAAGATCCATCGGTTAAAGCTGGAATTTTCTATGGACGGCATACATTTACCCATAGCTACAGACTTACAGGACAATCTAAAGCCTATACTCTTTTGCATATCGATGTATACCATTTCCGTCTTTCCTTGTAGCGGCACAGGGTTTTTTTCAGACAGTTTTTCATCGGGGTAACCCCGATGAAAAACGATTACAAATTGAGTTTTTGGAATTTTTTAAATTGAGTTTTTTTCTCGGAAATTGAGTATTTTCTGGGGTTGATAGTTTGCGCGCCGAAGGCGCGCTAAAAAATTGAGTTTCTGTGAAAAAAAAATTGAGTTTCTGTGAAATAGTCGGAAGAAATATATAATTTGCGTCTGCCGGCAAGAATTTTTTTTGGCCGACGTTGCGGTCAATTGCTGCTTGCAGAGACAGGGCGATATAAAGACATCATGTCTGAATACCTTACGTAAACCAGGATCGTTGTTGGAATCATAACGAAAGACATCAACAATTTTGGGGTAAAAGATTCGATCGTTACCTTTCCATTTTTATTTAACATCTTTCGACAGCGATTGGCAGCCATTTTCCTTCGACAGAGGTACTGCATCAATAAATAGTTGTCTCCCTTGTTGCATTCGGAAACCAGGATTAGTGTGAAGTAGCGCACTCTTTCGCGGGCTCCCGACCAGCGCCCTCTGTAGCGCCGTGATTGGCTAATAAACAGCCTTGACCCTACCAAGGCAACGTGACAATCGTTTGACAGTTCGACGAAAGGAAGGTACACACCGACGAGTTACGGTCCCGAAGAATTACAATCAATTAAATATACGAATGAACGCAGAAGGAATTGTATGGATAGCAGTTGCGTAGAGGGAAGCCACCTTGCACTCTATGTCAATTTTTATCCCCAAATAAAGATCATTTTAGGTCAGCATCTGGGCAGAAATTGTAAATTACAGTTGATCGGGAAAACCCTAACCCGAACCCATCACATGTCTGTAAAATGACTGCATATGATAGATCATCAGTTTGAGATCACAGTAGCTTTGTCAACGCAGTCGCAATGGAAATTATGGCTGGTATGATAAATACAGAAATGTTAACATATCATGGATATTCATATATTTATTGATCTTGGACTCAATGATCAATCCGTTCAGTCAGTTTTGGTTCATGTAATTTATCAGTCCATTCCATATATCCGCATGTGTTGCATGGGATTTACTCTAGCAATTACACTTCAGTAGTTTATTTGTGTGAACCTCCATACCTCACTCTGAAGTACATGCATAACAAAATGGACATTCATGTTTATTATTATGCCATTTTTAACATTTGTATTTTTCTCTGCGATGAAAAAGTGATCAAATAAAAGATTGTTTGGAGTGTACTACTAAAATAATAAAAAATTGAGTTTTATATCTACTACACGACTAAAAAGTTGAAAAATTGAGTTTTTCAAGTTTTGAAATTGAGTTCGATAAAGGATTTTCGTCTGAAAAAACCCCTGCGGCATCATCAGAGCGGGCTTTCGATTGTCTTGACGCCAAATATAAAAATCATGGTTATACGCCTTTCTCTATATGAACAATATCAAAATGATCTTTGGTTATCTCCCGGGGACATAACAGATTGAATTACCATTGCACCCATGTAACAATCGAGAACAGATCATTGAGACCCCATGACAAGCTTTTGACACCCTCAAGCTAGCCATATGCATGTTCAAACTGTTAGTTCACGAATTCCTCAGCCGGAAGAAACGCAATAACAGTAATTACAAGATGCAAGTTTGCACTAACAGTAGATAGTTGACATTCCACTACAAAAACCCCTTGGCGCTTTTTTAAGTTAAGAAAGGTCACCCGCGGTAGATTATCGGGCTATTTAAAAAATATCCCGTATTGGCGACTGATTGTCATACAGACTGTTTTACGATTTGATCCTGATTAGCCCGCTGTTCTGTACCGATATGTAGGATATACTTGTATGTTGGTGTGGTACGCGCTTTGTTCAGAACAGCGGAGTGCGATCGATGGTATGTAGCCAAGAGTCAAATTTTCCTGGATTCCAAATAAAGTACTTCTTCTTTGAACTATATCCCTTAGGAAGGTGGACTCCTTTGTTCAGATAACGGGAAGTAAGTTTAATGCCCTTGTGCCAAGTGCAGTATTTTTTGTTGCCTTCGATGTGATCTCGTTATTGCTTCGATTGAAGTGGCATGTCGGAAGCGCTTCATTGGCAATCACTTCCTCCACGCAAAAAATGGTGCCTTCTTTAGTTTCGCTTCATTTGACTGTTCATTCGTGAACCAGTAAATCAGAAAATTGATCAGAAAAACTTCGTCTACAATTGCTACCCAGGGATATTTGAACCGAACTGGAAGCCTCAGTTATACATTAGTGACCTATTTTTCCGAGAATTTCCGGAGCAGCCATGCTAACCCAAATGTTCCAGATATTCGCTGGGACAATCATGATAATACGGCGAATATTCGAGATCCGTTGAAATAAATAGACATTGAGGCTTTAGAAGTTCTATTGCCCGGCCCAAATCATTAGCATCGGCTGCTAAAGAAAATTGAAACGAGCACTTACGCTATAATACGGATTGGTATATTCAGATATAATTTAATCAGTTTTAATGTCCTTCTTATCTGGTCACACACACCTATCTCAAAGAAAGTTTTTTTGTCATTTACACGCATATAGAATCATCTTTTCACTGAAAAGCCTACTGACAGCCTTAGGTTTTGAAGTAAACTACTCGTCGATCATATAAAAATGTGTGTTGGCGGTTTCAACGACTGTTGTTCACGCATTACTACTGAAGCCTGCTAATTTTATTGTCGACCTTTCCAGGACCTCTCAGGCGTGATCAATAACCTGTCTACTATTTCCTCATCACCTCCTAAACAGAAACTCTCCAGAGATGGATGTTTAGACCACACTTCACGTCGTTCTAATGAGAGTGGAGGGCTTGGATCTCTCTTGTGATTTATACTGCACTCAATCCCGGATACCATGGAGAGTTTGATATATATAATAACATGATGTTGGATATATATTCTTGAATGTGAAGGGATTATTACACTGGGAGAGAACAGGTAAGAACAGAGTTTTAATGATTGTCGTTATTTATTACACTCAATGACTGATTGTTACGGTGGCTCGTAGGAGACATGCATTTTATTTAACGGAATTATTTATTTTTTGTTGATTTCTACTTCGGTAGAAATTTTATAACTCGGGTTGAAAAGTTTCCGCTCGTGGTGAAATAATTTTTATCCCAGTTGAAATATTTCAGCTCAAGTTGAAATAGTTTCAACCTCAGTTGAAATGTTTCAACTCGCGCTGAAATAATTTCTAACTCGGTTGAAATGTTGTAACTCGAGTTGAAATAATTTCTGCCTCAGTTGATTGAAACTCTATACTCGAGTTAAAACATTTCAGCCGAGAAAGAAATTATTTCAACCGAGGTAGAAATTGTTTCAACTGAGGTAGAAATTAGTTCAACTGGAGTTAAAACGTTTTCGACTGAGGTACAAATTATTTTAACTCGGGCGAAAAGATTTCTACCGAAGCAGAAATCAACCAACAATACAATATAATGCATGTTCCATACGAGCCACCGTAGGTTGTCGACTTAGGTTTATGTCTGCACAGATCAATATATTGAATTATATTTAGAATGAACTGCTTTACAGCTCAAGATATCCTCCTTATATTTTCTTTACTCGTGCATATTAGGGAGGTTACTGTTATCATCTTCACGAGTTACAGACCGGATAACGTATACACTTGTGATTTATTTTCCCTTCGCTAATAGATTAACCCTACCTGGCCTAAAACTCCGTGACTTTTTAGATTATCATATTGGGGTCATTTTGAGCCTATTTGCATAACCCCCCTAGCAGAGGATCATGGGCAAATTCAAAATGGCGGCCATGTGGGGTACCAAAAAAGTTATGTTTCAGTCATATTTCTTCAAAATTTTTGCTTTTCTCTATGGAAAAGTGGGTAAAACCTATTTTATTTCATATCAGATTATTATTTACTAATTTATCATACAGTTTTTGTGAGAAAAAACAAAAATAACAAATTCGAAAATTCTGACCGAAAAATCGTCCAAAAATGCTCTTTTGAAATTGACGTCACAGTGACGTCATCATGGCGGCCATCTTGAATTTTTTTCACATTTTCTTGTAGAGATTGACCCAAAGATATAGTGTGGTAAGTTTCAGCCCTCTAGCCTTAGCGATAGCGAAAATATATAGGGGCAGCACTACCCCCTCCCCCCCTCCCCAGGCTGCGGTACACCCCAAATCGCCCAGGCCAGATAGGGTTAATTATTTGATTGATATACATGTATTAAGAAGGTCCATAGGTCGACGCTGTAATCACCAATGGATGGCAGTTATCTATAGCTACTGACTGCCCAATCTAAAGACCATAACCTTCCGCATACGGAAATATGCCATTTTCAACTTCCCTTGCAGTGGCAATCATCTGATTGAACTTCCGAATGGCTCGATGCAAAATATAACAATCATGGTTGTCTCCCTTTATCTTTTTGAATAATATCAATATTACCCTTGGTCATCGTCTGGGGGCATAGCAGATTGGGTTAGCAATGGCCCCTGTAACAATCGATAACAGATCATTGAGACCGTATCAAAAGCTGTTGACACCCTCAAGCTAGTCATATTCTATATGTCACTCCACGAATTTCTCAGCTGGAAGAAACGGATTAACATTGCTTTCAAGATGTAAATAGTAGGCAGTTGACATTTCACTGCAGAAACCACTTTAAGTCAAGCTAAGAAAGGTCGTCTACGGGAGATCCACGGGCTATTAAGGATGTCCGCTGGTGGTTTTTGGCTTTGGCAGCCATTTTGCCTGTTTTTCCTATTGGGTTATCTCCCTTTCCTAGGTTAAGAGATAGGGATTTCCTTTAAAGGCCTTCTAGCCGAGAATTTTCACAGCAACATCCATCCAATTTGATAAATTTTGATAGACATTGTGATTATCTGCAAACAGTTAGAATATAAGTAAAAGTAAAATACTATTTATATGAATTTTTCATGAATATGCTTCAAAACTAGGGCTATTCCCTATGTTTTCTGGGTTATTAAATTGAGCATGGGTCAGTCCACTTAACGTTGCCTACAGCTAAAAAAAATGCACACCAACCTATATTTTTTTCTTTGTTTTTCCTCATATTACACAATTATGAATGCAACAACACACATTATTCAAAAAGTTATTTACTTTGATTTACCACCAGCGGAAATCCTTAAAGAAAATATCAACTGTGTTCCTAGTTCTATAATTGAATGAAAATCTGAAGATGACCAATAGTCTAACCTCACTATTCCATGGTGTTCAAATGAACAGACGCAATCAATGCGTGACAGATACACCATGCTCTAGAAAACTATTTAGAGATTGTGATAACAACTGTTTGACAGTCGTACATCTTTGTATCCAGTGTGAAAGCTCTGCTTCTCATTCTCGCTAACCCACAGCTGCGCAGCGATCAGTAAAGGCAAAGGCCTGATTATTCGGAGAACTACTGTTTGATGCAAATGACCATGATGGTGGAGAATGGTTATTAATCACGCGCGACGTTAAATAGTCCCAACTTTCGAAAGACGATTTTTGTCTGGATCGCACCGCGTAGCGGTGTCGACCAGACTATGCTGCCACTCGCGAAATATCTGAAAATGTGTACGTGCAATATACGGCAGTGACCCTGTATTGACCTGTAACAATCCGCCAGTGATTTGCCCGGGCCCTCGGTGGCCGAGTGGTCTAAGACGCTTCGCTGGTGACCGCTAGCCTCACACCGCTGAACCGGCACGGGTTCGAGCCCAGTTGGCCATGTGTGAAAGTTTGTCAGTTACTTGCCGAAGGGCTGTGGTTCTCTCCGAGTACTCCGGCTTCCTCCACCAACCAAACTGACTGTCACCATATGAGTGAAACAAACTTGGGTGTGACATTAAGCCAAATTCCCTCCCTCCTCGCCAGTGATTTGCATTTTGTGTCATATATGAGGTATTAACCAGAAAATGAAGAAAAAACAGTCGTAATCGGTTCATGTTAACTGGAAATAAAACGAAATCTGAATTAGAGAGTATTTCATATTCATTTCTTCGCCCAGGGATTGCTTGAATCCGTGGACTATTTTTTGTTCTTTGCATTGACTGGTTCCGCGCAATCGACTAAAACCCGGTTCTCAGTGCCCACAATGAGCTTGCACTGCAACAACAACAATTGGGCTGTAATACTCATGCCAGCGATGTGCTGTCACCGCAGACTGTTGTAAATGTAAATTGATGACCTGGTAACATGGTAAGCTGCTCACCTCGTGGTGTTTGTCATATCTGCGATTTTGCGTTTGCCTGAGTTTGCGGTAAGTCCCTAAGATTACTTATATATGCCGGGTGTTTATAGCTCGTAATTTGTTGACAACGATAGCGTTGAAGAGACAATTTGTGTGAAAATCGCTGTTGTTGTTGCTGCACGATCATAATTTGCGTATTCGCCGAGCAGACGTTACAAATCTGGTTCCGCTGTCGCTGGACAGATTCCGGTTCTGGGATTATGAAGACCCCAGTTTTTAACACTCGTAGTCGCGTTCTTTCCCGTGGAGTCGGCGTTCGTTACTATTTTAATGTGTACGCATACTGCATGGAATATATTTCCAGAGGAGATATGAATAGAATAGAATAAATTTTATTTAGCTAATCAAAGCACCCATTAAGTGTACATGAAAATCACAGAAAATACATTAATGATTTTAGTTCATTTGTTAGATAATTTTTAGCATGACTGCCCGGCTATTGGACAGGCCCTATTATTGGACACCTAGACCCAGTGGGGCTATTTTCTGGGAATATTACATGACAACTGTAATACAAATTTAATTTTACGGTTGAGTTACAAAGACATGCTGATAAATTTCTGTTTACTCACGGAATTTGTGCATGTTAAGCCCACATGCGGATCGGAAATAGTGTCACAAATTTGGGTGAAAAAATGCATCAGAAAATTTCCTCCAGTTTCTCAGTTTCATTCCTGATTGCAGGTATGATTAAATTCAACGAAATTTGACTGAAAATGTTCCCACAAATATAGAGAATCTTCATTCTGAATCTCAATATGCAATGCGACCGGCGTTTGGCAGACGATGTATATTTCTCCCCGCCACTCCGTCTAAAAATAGAGCAATTCCGGGGAGCAGCCAGTTCACGATAGCATGACATGTGGCTCACACTGGCAATAGCGCTGACTGACAGCCAATGATAATGGACACTCCCAAAAACTGCAAAATTTGAGACTGGTTGAATCTTCGACGCTCATTCCAAAACTCATTTGTGGGCTGCAGTGCTGATTCATGTTTAAATATTCTTGGAGGTTTAATAAAGACTGTGGGACAAACAATTTGACAGTAAGTTAATTAGTTTCAAATAAAGCCATCACTGAAAAAAGTGTCCAATAACTGGGCACAAACTTGCAATTTCATACCGTGAATGGTCCCTGCGTTTCAACTATTCCCAGTCTCTCCCCGTATTTTTTCTTCAATATTTTTTTATGACGATTTATCACTAAAGATTTAGTCTTTTATCCAGTGTTACTTTCTCTGCCGTACATGGTTGTATGGCCGACCTGCAGACTCTTATTCATAAAGTGTCCAATAACCGGGCAGTCATGCTACGGATATTGGTATCAATTATATAGACTTTTCTTATTCAATTAATGTATAATATAAGGTACAATTTATTACCTCATCATGGTAAATCGAGCACCATTAAATTAATAATCAATAATTCAATTCAATTATGCAGTTTCTAACTTATAACTTGCTCCGAACTATTATAATCATTTAGATTAGTAATTCAATTCAAATCTGAACAATATGCAACATAATCTCATTATAACAAGGCACATTGAAGATATGTGTCGAAGCAACAACAATAGTATTTACATTTTTCTCGTCTTGTGAACTTGACCGGATCCTGTCCAGTGCAATGTATTCTGGGGGACTCTGGGGGCTCACCGAATATAATTTATTTTGAACACCACCAACAACAAAACTTCTCGAAAGCGGAAACAACAGAATTTGTCAGGTACCGCTTTCGAAAAGTTTTGTTGTTGTTGGTGTTCAAACTTTTTCAAACTAAAATATATACGCAATGATCGTGCAGCAACAACAACAGGAATTTTTGCACACATTGTCTCTCCAACAGTATCGTTGTCAACAAACAAATTTACTATTTAAAACACCAGGCATATCAATCCGATTAAAACTCAGACTTAATAAACTACTCCTCTGTCGGACATGTCGCTTTTTAATCAGATTGCAGGCATATATAAGTAATCTTGGGGACTTAACGCAAACTCATGCAGCTCTTGCCAATATCTGCGCTACACAGAACTATTAATAAAACCAGTTAATAAAACTATCCAGTTTCCTCGCAAATTTGTCGTATCGTTTTGTCACAATAGAGTTGCTTGTGAAACGTTTACGTGGGAAATGGATGTTTCAGATCCACAAGAGAGTGCGCAGGGTCCCCAAGACAAACTGTCAGGCTACCGGGAACGCACTCGTGCACTGATCTTGGCCAACGAGGGAGTTCGATTCAACCTGTCACCTTGTCTGGATCGAGGAGGTTGGAAAGGAAGACCTGTAATGACAACCAAAGCAAATTGATACAATACTGACATATAATTCTATGAACAGGTATACAGGATTCAGATCGCGGTAGCGTACAATCCCTGCAAAGAAGATCCCTGATCTATGAATTAGATTTACCTGTATTCTTATAGTTATCTTTAACCGAAGTTCAATAAAATAGAAAGATATATACAAAATTATATAGCCCTAGCTATATCGCAATCAGGCCTGGTCACAGCCACAGTCTGGTCACGACCGGTTCTCTCGTGGTTGGGTCCAGCTTCTATCTTCCTTCCCCAGGTCTTCGTGGTAGGGTCCAGCGTCTATCTTCCTTCCCCAGGTCTTCGTTCACTCCCGTATGGATGAACTTGATGTCGTGTCTCGTCTTACACGACATGGCCCTTCCGTGCTTATGTCCGGCGTGTGTCTTCCTTCCCCCAGTCTTTTTCACTCGGGCTGTATGGACTTCTCGTCGTCGTCGTGTCTCGTCTTACACGACGTGGCCCCTCCAAGCGTTGGTAACTGTCAATGGATGCGGACGACCTGGGCACGACAGTACTATCACAGTACAAAGGCTTCTACGGCACCGGCCCGTCTCTCTGTAACACCGCAGGACTATTCAACTGCACGGCTCACCACAGCAGCAGACGGCACCCCTCGTAGGAATACACCCCCAGGCTTCAGCGACCCCGCTCACGGCGACTCACTCCGCGGCCCGGCTCCGAGGACGAATCATCAAGGCTAGAGTTCACGGCTACGCGGTCCACATAGGATCGCACATCGATAACACACGGTGGATGGGTAGGCACCTGGTCTAGTAACCCTCTACTGAATGGTCACCTGGTATATGAACCCTCTTCCTATACTACTGCATGGTCACCTGGTATAGGAACCCTCTCTCTATACTACTGTATGGTCAACTGGTCTATGAACCCTCTTCCTATACTACTGCATGGTCATCCGCAATGGGTGGGCATCGGTCAAGGTTTCCCCCCTTATATACTACTGTATGAGACAGTATTAATCTATGATTGGCCGTGAATTACTCAATATATGTACAGGGTGGTGAGAGACCGTATGCTTATGGGGCCGTGAATGGATAATCGTTTATGGTACGATTTACTGGGTACGTGTATATATAGCAAACCTGGGCCTATAGCTTGTGAGTGTTAGCATGAATGTATTTCAACCCGTAGGTTGTGTGTTTAAGTACGTGTGTGCATGGATAATTGTTTATGTAGGATTTGTGTTTGATTAGGTTTAGCTGTACCCTCTTCACAGAGACGAGCGTCTCCTACCGGATACAGCTTAATCGTTACCATTAACCACAGGGCCGTACTCGCACAACTGTTCAATACGGTTGAGTCAAGTAGAGATGCGGCTAAGGTATGGCCATGCTATCAACACTAACGCCGTTAGTTAATTCCCAGAGCTAAACCTGCACGTCTGTGCGTTACGGACGAGGATCAGGTAGAGTTAGAAATAACCATTAACGATAAGTGTCTATACCCTATCTCCCAGTGCAATACCCGCACAACTGTGCATTACGGTTGAGACAGGTAGAGATCGGAGTAGAGTAAACACAGCCCGGACGTGTGAATGTAAGTGAGTGTAAATGTATGCTATGATGCTATAGGATTCGGCGGCGGCACTTCTTCAATTCGGCGGCCTGGTCCCGGCCCGGCGGCGGCACGAATTCGGCGGCCTGATCACGGCCCTTCTCCGGCTCGGCAATGTATTGGATTTCTTCTCCCCGATACAATTGTGCGTGTTCTCACCTCGAAGTTTCTGCTGGTCTGCCTCGTTTCCGCGGGAGCCTGGCTTATATAGGGCTACCGCTCTTCTGTGGATAAAGGTAGAAACAGAACGTTCTCCTGCAGATAAAGATAGAAACAAGTCGACGATGCCAGCGCGCTCTTTATTGTCAAAACATCACACTTCCCCATGATCAGTTTATCTGGACTTCACTGGATAAATATGGCTATTGAGGAACAAACAATAATTCATAACGGACGTAACTGGTAAATCTCAGCTTCCAACTCTCTCTAGTTAATTCATACGACGACCGCAAAGTTCACTGTCGTTCATTTGCATATTCTCGAATGTTGACTTCCGGATTCCTGACTGACGTCATCTACAGCGAAGCAAGTGAGCTCACCAGGGTTCCTTTTACCGCCCCGACTGATCGTTTGAGATAACTTCACCGGGATTTCGAGGCATTGTCTGTCTCCCGGATTATTGTAGTTCGTTCTAGGGAAATTACAGCGTTGAATTTCATCAGGTAAGTGAACCGCACACGTAAACACAATGTTACTTTCGATTTCACATATAGTCACATGTCATTCAGAAGCTGTGATTTATTAAAGGGGATCCCAAGGGGTCGTTTGCATTTCTGCACTTTCGTTACACTACCCCCGCCTTCGAAGAACATGACGCCCTCGTCATGGCTCTCGTCACGCTACCAGCAGCACGGGAGTGCAGAGCAGAACATATGTACAACTTATATACAACAAAATTACAGGACGGCGGTCCTCTTGACTTCCTGGCCAAGTCGTCGTCACCTGCAATGGACATCAGGTCCACAGCAGGCCAAAGCTGTCTCTTGCTGGAGTCTATTCACCATGCATCTGAGGCAGTAAAGCCTCGGGATTGCTCATCCTGTGTTCGTCGCCCACAGGAGTACTTGGATGTCGGCCCTGCACCACAGGTCATCCCTCGACAATCACGGTCATCAACCGTATTGTTCCGACCATACGGTCGTGCATCTCCTGTCCACTGACAGGCTAAAACGTAGTCATTAAAACGCCTCGGTCGCTGGACATGACGTCCACGAGTCGTTCGCGGAGGACTCCACATCTCCGGCAAGGCCATCTGCTCTCCCGAAAGTGCCGACTCGTCTTCAACAGGAGGATCAGGCGGTAACCCAACCTCGTAGTTTGCCAATCTCATAGGGCGCCGAGTTCTCCGCCCACTTCTCGTCTGCCGAGGTGCTGGAGATCTCACTGCGGTTGGATGTTCCACCGGATATGGAAAGACCGTCGCGGGCTCCGAGTCATTCTCAGACTCGACATCACCATCATTCTCTGTAGACTCCGTGGTCTCACTATCCGTCGTCTCTCTGGAGTAGAAGGGCTTAAGAAGATCATGATGGACTACACGGAAGCCACCGGCTTCGTCGGCGATGCGCTATGTCACATCAGTCAGCGCTTCCTTCACAGTATAAGGCCCTCCCCACCGGTCACGTAGTTTGCGGATCTCCCCCCGCTTAGTGGCGGAAATATACAGGTAAACCTGATCACCAGGCTTGTAGTTGTGAGGAAAAGCTCTCGTATCGTAGATACGTTTCTGCCGCCTCAAGCTTTTCCCCGTAGTCTCCCGCGCAAACTCGTGTATCTCGGCCATCTCATCCCGGAGGTCTTCGACCCACTGTGTCGGCTCTACCTGCTGTTTCGGAGGTGCACCCAAAGTCAAGTGCGACGGCAAGGCGATTTCCCTACCAAACACCATCATGTTTGGGGAATATCCCGTTGTCTCATGAACGGTTGCACGGTACGACATCAGCACCAACGGAATGTGAAGATCCCAGTCGTCCGGGTGACGGTCAATGCTGGCATGCAACATCTGGGCTAAGGTCCGGTTAAACCGTTCAATCATGCCGTTCGACTGGGGATGATAGGGTGTAGTCCTCGTCTTCCTCATCTCGAGTATGCGGCACATCCCCCGGAATACTCTGCTTTCAAACTGACGTCCCTGGTCAGAGTGGATGGCCATTGGTACGCCAAATCTGTGGTCACGAAGTGGTCTACGACAGCTTGGGCAACCGTCGTGGCTTCCTGATTGGGTAAGGCCACAGCTTCCACCCAGCGGGTGAAATAATCTCCAATGACGACTACGTATCGGTTACCCAGACAGGTTTCTGCCACCGGTTACACTGTCATGGCACTCTTTCAACACTTTCCGTCTGAGGGAGCGAGGGACCACCAGAAGCCGTCGTTTCACTTCTCCCCGAGTAATCACCCATCTCCGCACAAGCAAGGATCCGTTCATCTCCAGTAGATCGAAGGCACCCCAAAGAGTTTTAGTTACTGGCCCATATTGACTGATGTCCTCTCTGGCTGGTCGACTGTCCTTCTTCACCCACTCTATAACAGGCTGCAAGTCCGGGTCCGCGGCCTGAGCTTGGCTGAAAACTGCCGTTGGCGGCACTATCTCCGTAACACGGACAGCTTCCTGGCCTTCAGAACCTGATCGTCCACACTGCTTACACGGGATCCGACTCATGGCGTCAGCATTTCCGTGCTTCCGTCCGGGCCGATGCTGAATTTCAAAGTCGTAGACTCCGAGGGCCTGTATCCAGCGAGCCAACTGTCCCTCCGGTTCTTTAAACCGCATTAACCACCTCAGGGACCCATGGTCAGTGCGCAACAGAAATTTTCGGCCGAACAGATAATGCCGGAAGTACTTTACAAAGTACACAACAGCCAAAAGTTCCCGTCTAGTCACACAGTAGGCACGTTCTGTTTTGGACAACACCCTGCTGGCATAGGCTACGACATTTTCTTCTCCGTTGATCTCCTGGGACAAGACGGCCCCAATGCCGAAATTGCTGGCATCTGTGTCCAGGATAAAGGGCTGTCGGAAATCCGGCATCATCAACATAGGTGCGGTCGTCAGCTTCTGTCTTAGGTGGTCGAATGCCGTCTGGGCTGTATCACCCCACAGAAATACCGCCTTTTTCTCCGTCAGTCGATGTAGAGGGGCTGCTACAGTCGCAAAGTCTCGTATAAAACGCCGATAGTACCTACACAGGCCGAGAAAACTTCTGAACTGAGTCTGGGAGACAGGAGTTGGGCAATCTCGTACACCCCGAATCTTCTCCGGATCGGTACCAATCCCGTCTTGTGTCACCACATGACCTAGGTAGAGAACTTGTCGTTTCCCGATGACACATTTTGAGGGCTTCAATTTCAGGCCGTGTTGTTGCAGTCTCTGGAAGACTTCCTCCAGTCGTTGGATCATCTCCTCGAAGGTACGCCCGAAAACTATTATGTCGTCGAGATACACCAAGCACGTCTCGTAATGGAGACCTGCCAAAACGGCCTCCATTAATCGCTCAAAGGTTCCTGGAGCGTTACAAAGCCCAAATGGCTTGGCCCGGAATTGGTACAGGCCCCGTCGAGTGGCAAAGGCGGTTTTACATCTGTCTTCCGGGGCCACCTCGACCTGCCAGTACCCTGACACCAGGTCGAGCGTACTCCACCAGCAGGCACCAGAGAGAGAATCCAGGGACTCGTCGATTCTCGGCAGGGGGTAGGCATCTTTCTCCGTCACTTTGTTGAGGGCCCGGTAATCGACACAGAATCGCATTTTCCCATCCTTCTTCCGTACTAGGACGACCGGTGCAGACCAAGGCCCATTGGATGGCTCGATGACTCCCCGCTTCAGCATGTCTTCGACCTGGTCATCTATTATTTCACGAGCATGAAGGGGTGGGCGTCGTGGAGGAATCCGGATCGGGGGCGCATTCCCTGTCTTGATGTGATGTTGCACCATCGTTGTTCGCCCTAAATCACCGTCATCCTTGGCAAACAAATGGGTGAAGCGAGTAACCAAGTCTTCCACAGCCAAAGCTCTCTCGACTTCTAATCCCTCACTGGACTGTTCTACTAAGGCTCGTAAATGCTGTGGACATCTTGGGGTTGGCACCGTTGCTTCACCAGAGGCTGGACTATTCTGGTTCAGAGGCTCTGCAGTAAGTGGAGCTGCATTATCCACTACCTCCACTTCAGTCAGACTACCACACAGGGTGCCGGCTTGGACTATGGCAGGGTCAGTGGACAGGTTAAGGAGCCGCAGGGTAACTTCATGTTCACGGTCAACTTCGGCCAGGGCTCTGGCCACCATGGTTCCGGTCTTCTGTGTGAATATTTTCCACCATTCCGACCTCTCCCGGTAGAGCTCCTCGGACTGTCCCCGTCACCACGGCCTCAGCTCCAGCTGGGATAGTAAAAGTCTCTGTTACAGACACCCGATGGCATTCGTGGCTCCCCACGACCTCACACTGTACATATCGGCCGCTATACTTCACCCGGTGCTTCTCCGTATCAATCGCAGTACAGTGGGTACTCAGGAAATCATAGCCAAGGAGGGAATCCACTGTCAATGATCCAACAATCATCGTTTGTGTCCGGGTAGTCCCATCTATAGTTATCTTAAAGTCTGCTTCACCTTGTAGTGGCATACTCGTGCCATCGGCCATACGAATGGACGCAAAGGAGGGACTTCTCAATGCCGGCCTGCGTCGGGGACTCGCACGTTCAGAAGAGAAACCGATGCACTGTGTCGACGCAGCACCACAATCCTACGGATCCCATCTTGGCCGGTAGATACAATCCGGCCTCACCAGAGTTATTCACCGTAGGAGGTTTCGATGGAAGTTTCGGTTGTCCTGGGGGTGGATGATCATCCGGCCTGCGCAACTCTGGACAGTTCACACGGTAATGCCCGTCTTTTCCACATGACCAGCATCCCGATGTACGATCATGGCCGCCGTATGGTTGTTGACGGTCACGTCTATGTCTCGACTGATATCGTCGTTGCCGTTCTGGTCTTTGTGGTTCACTGTTCCGCTGAATCGTCTCCGTTAACATCTTCACTTGTTCTCTCAACCGTCGGTTCTCCGTTTCATCCTCTTCAGTGGATGCGGTTGCATCCCCTTCCTTCTCCGGGGCAGTTGACTTGGCTGTCGGCCAGGGTTTCCGACGCTGGGAGATCTTGAATGCTTCCAGCTCTACGGCCGCATGTACCGCCGCATCCAAAGTCTTAGGTCTTGTCTGCCAGACTTGAAATCTCAGCTCATCACTGATGGCGTCCAGGAACTGATCCTTGGCAAGAGTATCTTGTATGTCGTCTCCAGCATCAGGATAAGCCAGCTGTGTCAGGCGGATCAATGCCTGAGCCAGGCCCGGAAGATCTTCATCCCTCTCGCGGTGTCTAGACCTCAGCTGCGACTTTTACAGGTCCATCTGATTCGGAGGGCCAAATCGCTTCTCCAGGGCTTCCTTCAGACGGTCGAAGTAGGTACTGCCCGGTGCAGGCTTAAGACTGGTTAATACTTGTTGAGCTGACCCCCGTAAGGCGACGGCTAGGTATTGACCCTGTTGTTGGTATGTCCACCCATTTATCACGGCGCAGTGCCCGAACTGAGCCAAATAGTCTCGCCACGGCGTGGTACCATCGTAGGTAGCGGCCTTCACCATCGTCGTCTTCGGCCGTCTAGGTTCCCCCATGGGCGTTGACGTCTGTAATGACTGATTCCATGTAACTGAAGGTGGTTCATCCCGGCTTCTTCTTGGCGACGACCCGTCATGCCTCGGCGTCGTCCCAGATGCGGCTTCGTCTCGACCCCGTAGTGTCGTCTCTGCAGCTCGGTGCCCTCTTTCCAGTCCAGCCGGACCAGAATGGCTGCAATCTTCACTATTCATTTGAGTCATCTCGTCACTGGAACTTTGATTTCTCAGCATCGTGGACATCTGTTCCATCATGGCGGTCACCGCTGTGCATAATGCATTTGAGACATTACGCTGGTCTTCTACCTCTCGTCTTAGGTCAACCTCGGGCTGTTCATCTACTGGCTCACGCCCTCTCAGTCGATCTTCGGTAGACGTCTCCGCTGAAGGTCGTGGCGTCAAGTCGGCCGGTGGTGTCAACAGCTCCGCTTCCAGTTCTTGCTTGGACAAGTCAAGAAGATTTTCAGATGCCAGAGTCGCTGTAGTCGATCACCCGGAACCTATGCCTCTTCCCGTGTCACGTAGCCCACAAGGAGTCGGTGTCTGGGGAAGCCTCCGTCTGGTTCTCTTCATCGCTGATGGTGGTAGTCCGGCAACGAATTCTTCAATCATATTCATGGTTGTCTGGTTCGGATCCATTCTATCCGCCAGGCTTGGTCTCCTTTCCTTCGTCTCCCAGGTGTTGGCCATCCCACCGCTGCCACCAGTTGAAACGTTTACGTGGGGAATGGATGTTTCAGATCCACAAGAGAGTGCGCAGGGTCCCCAAGACAAACTGTCAGGCTACCGGGAACGCACTCGTGCACTGATCTTGGCCAACGAGGGAATTCGATTCAACCTGTCACCTTGTCTGGATCGAGGAGGTTGGAAAGGAAGACCTGTAATGACAACCAAAGCAAATTGATACAATACTGACATATAATTCTATGAACAGGTATACAGGATTCAGATCGCGGTAGCGTACAATCCCTGTAAAGAAGATCCCTGATCTATGAATTAGATTTACCTATATTCTTATAGTTATCTTTAACCGAAGTTCAATAAAATAGAAAGATATATACAAAATTATATAGCCCTAGCTATATCGCGATCAGGCCTGATCACAGCCACAGTCTGGTCACGACCGGTTCTCTCGTGGTTGGGTCCAGCTTCTATCTTCCTTCCCCAGGTCTTCGTGGTAGGGTCCAGCGTCTATCTTCCTTCCCCAGGTCTTCGTTCACTCCCGTATGGATGAACTTGATGTCGTGTCTCGTCTTACGCGACCTGGCCCTTCCGTGGTTATGTCCGGCGTGTGTCTTCCTTCCCCCGGTCTTCTTCACTCGGGCTGTATTGACTTCTCGTCGTCGTCGTGTCTCGTCTTACACGACCTGGTCCCTCCAAGCGTTGGTAATTGTCAACGGAAGCGGACGGCCTGGGCACGACAGTGCTATCACAGTACAAAGGCTTCTACGGCACCGGCCCGTCTCTCTGTAACACCGCAGGACTATTCAACTGTACGGCTCACCACAGCAGCAGACGGCACCCCTCGTAGGAATACACCCCCAGGCTTCAGCGACCCCGCTCACGGCGACTCACTCCGCGGCCCGGCTCCGAGGACGAATCATCAAGGCTAGAGTTCACGGCTACACGGTGGATGAACACACGGTGGATGGGTAGGCACCTGGTCTAGTAACCCTCTACTGTATGGTCACCTGGTATATGAACCCTCTTCCTATACTACTGCATGGTCACCTGGTATAGGGACCCTCTCTCTATACTACTGTATGGTCAACTGGTCTATGAACCCTCTTCCTATACTACTGCATGGTCATCCGCAATGGGTGGGCATCGGTCAAGGTTTCCCCCCTTATATACTACTGTATGAGACCGTATTAATCTATGATTGGCCGTGAATTACTCAATATATGTACAGGGTGGTGAGAGACCGTATGCTTATGGGGCCGTGAATGGATAATCGTTTATGGTACGATTTACTGGGTACGTGTATATATATCAAACTCTAGACCTGGGCCTATAGCTTGTGAGTGTTAGCATGAATGTATTTCAACTCGTAGGTTGTGTGTTTAAGTACGTGTGTGCATGGATAATTGTTTATGTAGGATTTGTGTTTGATTAGGTTTAGCTGTACCCTCTTCACAGAGACGAGCGTCTCCTACCGGATACAGCTTAATCGTTACCATTAACCACAGGGCCGTACTCGCACAACTGTTCAATACGGTTGAGTCAAGTAGAGATGCGGCTAAAGTATGGCCATGCTATCAACACTAACGCCGTTAGTTAATTCCCAGAGCTAAACCTGCACGTCTGTGCGTTACGGACGAGGATCAGGTAGAGTTAGAAATAACCATTAACGATAAGTGTCTATACCCTATCTCCCAGTGCAATACCCGCACAACTGTGCATTACGGTTGAGACAGGTAGAGATCGGAGTAGAGTAAACACAGCCCGGACGTGTGAATGTAAGTGAGTGTAAATGTATGCTATGATGCTATAGGATTCGGCGGCGGCACTTCTTCAATTCGGCGGCCTGGTCCCGGCCCGGCGGCGGCACGAATTCGGCGGCCTGATCACGGCCCTTCTCCGGCCCGGCAATGTATTGGATTTCTTCTCCCCGATACAATTGTGCGTGTTCTCACCTCTTTATCGTCAAAACATCACACTTCCCCCCGATCAGTTTATCTGGACTTCGCTGAATAAATATGGCTATGGAGGAACAAACCATAATTCATAACGGACGTAACTGGTAAATCTCAGCTTCCAACTCTCTCTAGTTAATTCATACGACGACCGCAAAGTTCACTGTCGTTCATCTGCATATTCTCGAATGTTGACTTCCGGATTCCTGACTGACGTCATCTACAGCGAAGCAAGTGAGCTCACCAGGGTTTCTTTTACCGCCCCGACTGATCGTTTGAGATAACTTCACCGGGATTTCGAGGCATTGTCTGTCTCCCGGATTATTGTAGTTCGTTCTAGGAAAATTATAGCGTTGAATTCCATCAGGTAAGTGAACCGCACACGTAAACACAATGTTACTTTCGATTTCACATATAGTCACATGTCATTCAGAAGCTATGATTTATTAAAGGGGATCCCAAGGGGTCGTTTGCATTTCTGCACTTTCGTTACACTTGAATTATGATAATCTGCTCGCAAAAACTGGTAGAAGACATTGACGCAGACGATCCACTTTTGAGCATACTACTGCAGATAGTTTCTTGCTACCACGAATATTTTTAAATGAGCCGCCTTCACAAATTCACTTCCTTGAAGACTAAACTCTGTGTTCCAGTTGTGATTCCCCAAACAGACTCGTCCACAACTTGGAGAAAATATCCACATTTATCCATACATCTGCTATCGGCTGAAACATGCCAGCTGAAACGTTTTGAAACTTTAAACTCATTATTGGCGATCCAGAAATCAGTACTTTGAGTACTTTCATTAACAACTGACAGCAATTTATCTTAATCGAGTAGAAAATGTCGTAATCTCTCTCAGATTACATTTAATACGTGCATACCCCTCGTTCATTGAAATCCACTTTAGAAAAGTTGAATACCGCATACAAGCATGTCAGAATGTGCTTGTGTTTTCTCCATAGCCCTAAAATGTACATACAGCTCAAGATGTATGAATCGTTTGCCCATTTTGTGCGACTGGAACTTCATGATGTCTTGTTAGCATCAGTAGGAACTGGTGATCTCTTCTCTTTTATGCGAAACTCACTTACCTTATATTTCGTTTGAATGCATACCTACAGTGTAACGAAAAAAAAAGAAGATTTTTTTTTAACACCGAAATGCATTTCGGGTTAATGGATGCGTGGTGTCAGAGGCGACGGATCTGGTGTCATTAAGACATGCGAATACATACTTTAGGAGAAGTTCTTGTCTGATGATGAACATTTTCTTAATGGCTCTGTAATCAGTGATATATTATGACAGCTGATTCATCTCGTAGCGATATTAAGAGTTCATCGTCGAGTTGATAACTCTAATTTGTCTGGATCTAGAGCCCCCAAACTGCCACCGCGCAGATTTGACGGTTGATATTGAACTGGTTCGACTCCCAACTATCGAAATCTGAAGTCTATATTAGTCTTGACACACTCCGTGGACAATGCTTAGAATCATTGGTTTTTTGATCTTCCTAGATTCGGGTGCTAGTTACGACAGAATTCAGTTGCTCAAAGAATGTCGGATGTAAGTGTAAATCGTATATATCTCGGCGGGTGAGTTCCAATATTTATTGAAGTTAGGTTCTAGTGCCTACAGTTTCTACATCTTTTCCATGAATATATATATATATGCACCACGACAAGGAGCGTTCCGAGTTTTCGTTCGCGGGAGAGAAGAAGTTTGTCTTCTCATACGATCGAAATAGATAAAAAAACGTATAATTTAATTCCATTTTTGAACATTCAACAATGCATATTTAGACAATATGTATTCGCTAGTTGTCTCAGGTTAAGCGCAAGACAAATATTATATTTACTATGCGCCCCTTCAGCAATCGATAAATGTTTTCCAGCGACACTCTGACACGGTGTAGACCTTCATGATTTCCTCAATTCGATTATTTTGTTGTACCATTATACAACTACTGAGCACGACTATTTCATATAGTTCAACTAACGCCATAGGGTATTTTCCACTTCTTTGTTCAGCTCATGCACTTGAATTAATTGCCCATTCATCCTTTATTGGGTTTCATGTTCCTGGGTGTCCTGCTTCTTTGGTCCAGCTAATTGGCTTGTTTCGTTGGATGTGGCTTAAAAAAAATGTTGGGAACAACCTTTGTAATTCCGTCTTTAATAACAAGTCAGGACGTTGTCATGGGTCCGTCTGATCTGAACGCCGCTTCCTGGACCAATATGCTGTAGTCTTGTAAAATAGCTTCGAGCTACTAACAACTAGTCAAGTTCCTTCCGCCTCATGCTATCAAATGATGCGATAACCTGAATTATTTTCTGAGTGGCAGTGTTTCGTGGATTGCACAAGGCCAAGGTTATGGAATAGAATGTATATACTCCTCATGAGATTGGGAAACCATTCATTCTTACTTTCGTAATTTTGGATTACTGACGTGGAAAGCACCTCCAATGTTACCGCATAATTAATTCCAGAGATCGACAATTTATTTCTGGTGATACAATATTGTGTACATAATATGTATCTGTCAGAAATTGTCAAAATCATGTTACTGTCAATGTCTTCTCCAATAAACTAACGTTTCCACTGAAACTCGAAAGCGCAACGGGGGTAAGCAACACACCGAAGATCATAATATTAACAGGCTGCAGATCCGACGTTCACTATTCATCCGTCATCCACAAAAACATTCCGCGTCTCATATGATCGTCAGATCAGACATTGACGAAGATTGTCCGAGTGCCTAATCAAAGTACACCATTCATAATACAATATTAGCGCGAAACTGCAAGCAGTCAACAGTTGGCAAAGATGGGTAGATACTTCACGTAGGAAGCAATTGTCTGAATCTTTGTGTCATTGAAAAGGCACAAGTCTAGACACATTGTTGTCCCCAGACATGGCTATTGTATGCATTGTCTCGTGTTTCTTACATGGAGTATGAACCCAAAGATGCCGTGAAGATAGTAGATTTGCGGCAAATCATACCCAAAAATAACAACAAACTCGACAATGCATATATGCAGACAATATATATTGCCTAGTTGTCTCGGGTAAAATGCAGGACAAATATTGGATTTACAATGTGCCTCTTCAACGATCGATAAATCTTTTCGAGCGACACACTGACAGAGTGTAGACCCTCGAAAGTAGCTATGTATTGTGTAATATTTCATGATTTCATCAATTCGATTTTTTGTTGTACCATTATATATACTGAGAACGACTATTTCATATGGTTCAACCATCTTCGAAGACTGTTTTCCATAGACTTGTTTGTTCAGCTCCTGCACTGGAAGTAATTGTCCGCTCCTCCTTCATTGAGTTTCATGTTCCTCGGTGTCCTCCCCCTGTAGCCCAGCTAATTAGCTTGTTTTGTTTGATGTTGGAAACAATGTTCGCTCTTTCATTTTCATTACAAAGTCACGACGTTGTCATGGGTCCGTCTGATTTGAACACCGCTTCCTGAACCAATCATCCTCGCTAAAACCAGGGGTATCTCTATCCTAGATATAGTCCCTGGTACGCTTGGGCAATGTATCGCGATCAACGACACACAGCGGCATCCTGCACATATTGACCAATCAGATCACTTAAGCACCGCGACCATGGCGACCGTGACAACAGATTCGAAAACACCATAGCTTGTGCGATACCCAGTGGCAGATGAACATGCACCTTTTCAACAACCATGAACATTAATAAATATAAAGGAAACATAGTTTAAAACAAAATCTATTTGAAGAGAAAATAAACCCATTCATCTACCATCAAACATCCAACAAGCCAGTCAAATGTAGAAAACACCGAAGCTTTAAAGGCGGTCCGCGGTGTCAGTGTATCCGACCTCAACTTCCCACTGAAGGACTTGAATTGGGTTGAAACGCACGGATTTCTATTAGATTTCACTGGTCTATCCATTAATATTTTATTGTTATGGGTGCTTGGGTTAAATATTTTACATTCGGTATCAGCGAATAGTTTAGCAGCGAAAGTAAAACCCAAACATATTTTACCATGAGCGCAGTTTTTCTAGGTCACGTAACTGGAGTGTGGGCGGAACGCGGTTTGCTATGCAAGTTGGTCAAGGGTTCGCCTTTGGCTCACAAATAGAAACCTTGACGTGGTGAAGATGTGAACCAATATGCTAAGGTCTTGTTGTAAAACAGCTTCGAGCTACTAACAACTAGTCAAGTTCCTTCCGCATCATGCCATGAAATGATGTGATAACCTGTTGTATTTTCTGAGTGGCACTCTGTGTCTTGGATTCCACGAGACCAATGTTATGAAATAGAATACATGGCAATACTGGCTCGTCATGAGATTGGGAAACCATTCAGGTTACTTCTATAATTTCGGATTACTACGTGGAAAACACTTCCAGTGTGACCGCATAATTAATTCGAGAGATCGACCACTTACTTCACTTGATAAAATATGTTGTGTACTTATTTTGTATTTGTCAAAAATTGTCAAAATCCTGATGTTGTCAAAATTTCTTGAAGAAACTAACGTTTAATCGCATCACCCGAATGCATGGCATGATCATACGTAGAAACGTCTGCTCTTAGCCATGCGGTAACGGGTGCTATCTGAGTGTATTAGGGCGTTTCCCAAATCGTCACATCCGATTGGTCCCGTTACATCCGACATCGGCGCAATTACATTCATAAAACGAAGACACACCTCCAGAAAGCGATCGATTGAAATGATTTCTTGGTGGGCCTCGAAGTGCCCCCATGATAAAATAAAAAGCATACAATTTTCCTGTGAACTGCCGCCGATTTATTTTTTTTCAAAGATGTTAGGCCGTTTGTAATATGATTTTCTCAAAAAACAAAACAAAGAAGCATGCTCCATTATAGTGAGAAATAAAATAGCTGATTCGCACAACTTCGGATTGGTCTCTCGTAGAATCCCACAGTCTTGCGCCTCGAGCGCTCAATTGAAATTGGCATGTCTCATGTCTGAGATTTCCAGGTCAAAATATTTGAATACTGATAATTTCATTGGATCGTTTAAATGGAGCGGTCATGTGACTTGATTCTTGAGGAAGCTGACGTCGGGCGAATTACACGGAGAATGAAGTCATTGGGCTAAGGGTATAGTGTTAAGTGAAACATGAAATGCCCTTAGCAAGCTAAGATGGTTTAATCGCTGCAACTCGAAATTGCCGGGGAGCAAAATGCCGAACATCGCAGGCGTCAAATCCGACATTCTATATTCAGCCGTCGTTCATGAAGAATTTCCGAGTCAATAATCGAAGGAAATTTCTCGTATGACGGTTATCATCAATTCCAATATGCATGAACTGAAAATTAAAGGTAAAGGAAAACGGTCATTTACGGTCCATAGGGTCAGAGAGAATCGTTATAACAGGCGCATAATTGGTATGTTTGTTTCCTCTTCAACGTTACACAAGTGTTAACATTGTCTAAGTAAAACAGGTAGAAAATTCAAATGTGTTCAATAAATTACGATTCGGGGACAGAAATACCATGCTGCATTATGACATAATTGAAATCCGTTAATTTAAAATGTATTATATATCCACATGTATTTGTGAGCTAGTAAGTATCCACCATAATGATGATGTTCTTACCAGATCCACAAATCCTACCTATACTATTTTTTTTAGCATATTAGAACTTCATTAACATTTGGATGATGTAATTAATAACATAACCTGGGCAGGATATCTACCTGTATAGATTTTAAGGTTGTAAGAGGTTCTTTTCATCGAGCAGCTACTTCAGAAGATCTTTTTAGTCGGGTGAAAGAGGACTGTATCTTAGGTTATTTGAGAGAAATCGGTTTGTTGCGTAAGTTTCAATGTGTGTATGTTTTAATGTGTTGGATTACTAAGTTATTAACTTAAATACTTAGAATTTTGTTTGATCGTCGCTTTATAGCTGAAATATTGTCGAACGCGCGATGTTAAATCTTAATTCTCTCTCTCTCTCTCTCTCTCTCTCTCTCTCTTTAATATTGCTAACATGGTGAGTGGAAATAATCGCCATCCAACTCGATGTTCGAACAGCTTCTGCATATTCTACCTCAACTTTGATGTTCTCCGAGCAGTAAAACGGAATGATGTTTGCCTGTCTTTGCATTTTGCAATTTGCATTTACACATCAATATTTCCCCGTCTTGTCCATCAGTGAGAAACCCATTGATATGCATGATATGTTACAATGATTTCCTGAATTTGATGGTTTAGATTACGTATATCGCCGAATGAATATAGGAAGACGCCGCAATACTGAGATAAAATCGAATGTGAACACGTATAGCACTGTTGCACCAGTTTCTTCACTTGCATGTTGGTAACGATTTAGAATATCATCCGCATTAATCACTGAACAGACAGGCACAACAGTTAACCAGACAGGCACACCATTTGACCAGACAGGCAGACAAGTTGACCAGACAGGCACACAAGTTGACCAGATATGCAGTGTTTTTGTCACTTTCGAGGCAGCCTGGCCTTCTCATAATGTCACGTGAGACACCTATTTCTCCTTCCATATATGGAGAGTCCCACTGTTTTCACCATCCCAAAAGTTGTGTATTGCTCTACGAGATGACAAGGTGGATGGGTAAATCTATCGCGTTGTGCTATGAACGAATCCAGATATATTAGGTGTGACATGGTACATAAGAGCAGGGAGAAATGGGGGCGGGAGCAGGGAGGGGATTGGGACAGGTATCATAAAGGACACATGGGACGGGAGCAGGGAGGGGATTGGGACAGGTATCATAAAGGACACATGGAACGGGAGCAGGGAGGGGACTCGGGCAGGTATCATAAAGGATACATGGGACGGGAGCAGGGAGGGGACTGGGGCAGGTATCATAGAGGACACATGGAAAGGGAGCAGGGAAGAGGGTGGGGCAGGTATCATAAGGAACACATGAGACTGGAGAAGGGAGCACAGATGAGTATTGCAGGGAGAATGACTGTCAGGAGGAGAGAACAGAGAAAACTGCACACAAACGCCACCCAAAAGTCCCATTAAGAACACTCACCAGAACGCGAAACGGATTGATAATGGCTGTAATGTTAAGATTATCAGTGGATCCGAACCATTTGGATATTAAGGCCAAGTTAATGGAAATTATTCTCCGATAGGAGAGAGGTTTGGACAAGAGAATCAGTTACTACAAAATTCTTGAGAGGTCATACAACTGATGGCGGCATTATCAACATCATATAGTAAATATTTGTTGAGGGTTGTCCATTGGATTATATGTAAGCTTCAGGATCAAACACCATTCCACTTCGCTGTCGATCATCTCGAAAGAAACTCCGAACGAGCACTTAATGTACCATCGCTGATATCGTTCTTCTCCGGATCAATTTATCTCATATTTCAGAACGATGTCAACTGGTTGTATTATTAGTTGGTCGTTCGCATGCCTCGCATAATACTTCAGAGCATACTAGGATTTTCCATTCCCATTTATATGGAGCAATATTCTCTGCGAGTCACGTTCCAGCAAAACTACTTTGTGGTCACTATTTACAGCCATTCGTTGGTGTTTGGTTTGAGCGGTTTAACCCCAACGAGCATATAAAGGCGGTGCTTTTTCATTAAAACTTCCTTATGGATCTCCCCAGAACACAGGCCCGCAAAACAGGAGTTTTGGGGAGTGTGGGCTGTGGTATTAGGGTGACGTGTCGAAATATGGGGTCTCTATATATAACCCCATGCTTTATATAAATCCACAACATGGGGTTATATATAGAGACCCCATAATTCGACACGTCACCCTAATACCACCGCCCACACTCCCCAAAACTCTTGTTTTGTGGGCCTCTGAGTAGTAGGGAGCAAGCATTTAAACCCTTATTTTGCCGGGGGAGATAACTCTTGCATCCGCCAAGGGGCGCTGTTTCCAGGTTAAAGTATAGGAAGTGCTCATGCACGCCTCTGACCTCTGTGGCGGTCACGTGGAGGTCAAAAGTAGTTCCGGCAACCTTTAACCTTTGTATTCCTCCGCGGTCTGGCGGTGATGCCGTCACTTCCGCGGACAGAAAGTAGTCCCATGTCAACGAAGTGACTTCCAATGTTAATGTATACGGGAAATGCCTAAAAAGAGTATGGGAATAGACGTTTTGTGACCGGGGTGGGTCCCTAGTGGTCTGATTGGGTCGAGTGAGGTATCAAAGTGAAGCTCTCCTCGAGGGCCATTCAGTCATGGGTGGAGGTATGTAAAATTAGGATTTTTTCCCCGAAACTATAAAAAGCGGAACATGGACTTTTACCCCTAAAATAGGGGAAAACACCTATCAACCCTAGACAAAGGGGCTAATATCGGTCCCCGGGCTTATTGGGACCTGCCTATCAAGTCAATGGGGTGGGTGCATGTAAAATTAGGATTTTTTCCCGAAAATATAAAAAGCGGAACACGGATTTTACCCCTAAAATAGGGGAAAACACCTATCAACCCTAGCCAAAAGGGCTAATATTAGGCCCAGGGCTTATTGGCACCTACCTATCAAGTCAATGGGGTGGGTGCATGTAAAATTAGGATTTTCCCCCGAAACTATAAAAAGCGGAACATGGACTTTTACCCCTAAAATAGGGGAGAACCCCTATCAACCCTAGCCAAAAGGGCTAATATCGGTCCCAGGGCTTACCGGGGCCTGCCTATCAAGTCAATAGGGTGGGTGCATGTAAAATTAGGATTTTTTCCGAAAATATAAAAAGCGGAACTCGGACTTTACCCCTACAGTAGGGGTCTGTATTATACAATATACGGAGAAATGCCTGTATGGGTATATCCCATACTCGCTTTATGGAGGGAGGGGTGGTCAATTTTTTTTTGTGGGTGTTACTATGGGTTGTGGGCTCTTGTTTTTCTCGTCTCGCCCAGAAAAACACAATAGGAGGGGTCCCGGAGCGAATCGGTGAAATTTTTGGGAAAAGTCACCGAGGTCTGCATATAGGCTCATACTGGCTATATGGGGGGAGGGGTGGTCAATTTTTTTTGTGGGCTTTACTATGGCTTGTGGGGTCTCGTTTTTCTCGGCTCGCCAAGAAAATGACAATGGGAAGGGTCCCGGAGCGAATCGGTGAAATTTTGCGAAAAAGTCACCGAGGTCTGTATATAGGCTCATATTGCAACTTGGGAAATTCACACACGTTCATTGTGATATGGGTTGTTTGGATTTGTTTTTCACGTCTCGTCATTTAGAACACGATGGGAATGGTTTCGAAGAGAAACGGTGAAATTTTTGGAAAAGTTCACTGAGGCCTGGGTAAGCCCATAGGCCTATACTGCATGGCTATGGGGTATAGGTTCATACGGGGTGGACGTTTTGGGGTCTAGGTGAGCCCCTAATGATCCTATGGTGTCGTATGAGGTCTTATTTTGAAGCTCTCGTTGAGGAGCATCCGACTGGACTAATGGTTCGTCCGTTTTTAATAGTCTGCGCATGCGCAGTCTGGCCGTAGTATAGAAAGCAGGCATTTTGGGGGGTATGTGGGGGTGTGTTTGGGATAGAGATGGACCGCTATGGGTTCGAATGGGTCGTGGAAGGTGTCAAAGTGAAGCTTGTGTGGGGTAGAGTCAGAATGGCGTGTTTTTAAGTGCAAGTCGCGTCAATCTGCGCATGCGCAGTTGGTTGTAGTAAGTAAAGTGGTCATTTTGGGGCAGTACATGAAGGTATTTGGGGTAGAGATGGACCATCCTTGGTCCGAATGCGTCCTGGAAGGTGTCATTTTGTAGCTCTCGGGGTGTAGACCCCGATTTGGGGGCTGTCTACAGCATATGTGACGTCTTTAGTGACGTCATCAGTGCGAGTAGTAGCGAAAGTTGGCATTTTAGGAAAGTGCAGGAAGGTATTTGGGGTAGAGAGGGACCATCCTTGGTCCGATTGTGTCGTGGGAGGTGTCATGTTGTAGCTCTCGGGGTGTAGACCCCGATTTGAAGGAAGGTATTTGGGGTAGAGAGGGACCATCCTTGGTCCGATTGTGTCGTGGGAGGTGTCATGTTGTAGCTCTCGGGTTATAGACCCCGATTTGAGGGATGTTCGCGTCATCTGTGACGTCATCGGTGACGTCATCAGTACGAGTAGTAGCGAAAGTGGACATTTTGGGGCAGTGAAGGAAGGCATTTGGGGTATAGAGGGACCATCCTTGGTTCGAATGCGTCGTGGGAGGTGTCATATTGTAGCTCGCGGGGTGTACATCCCGATTTGAGGGATGTTCACGTCATCTGTGACGTCATCAGTAGGAGTAGTAGCCAAAGTGGGCGTTTTGGGGCAGTGAAGGAAAGATTAGTAGTCTAAAAGCCCATTTCGAGCCCTATTGACCTTGCGGCGCTATGCGCAATGAGTGTATGCGCGTATATGTGTTCGCGTGTGTGTGCGTTGACGAAAGTTGTATAGCGGGGACATTTATATGAATACAC
>JAVTVY010054188.1:0-30723 GCA_036873755.1 Hanleya hanleyi
GACCCATTCCATTTTTCACATAACAGTATTAGCACCAAATTCAAAAAGACAATCACAGTATACATAAGCATAGGCTTGTTTCCTGCAAGAGAGAAGCGGTCAACAGTTTTCAATGATGCCGGCAAGACATCATGATGTTCCAAAAATATCAAATCCGTATCGCTGATCAGTATTCTTAATCCATAATATTCGTTGAAGTCAAATCATCTAAAAAAGTGTATCTCAGTCACCCTTTGATTGGCGAAACTGTTCATATGAGTACCATGAGGATCTTGGACCACATGGGTTCCTTGCGGCTATTTTGGTTAAGCGGAATTAGACTGAGTTACGAAACGTGGCGCCATAGATCTTGCTTACGTTCGTATTTTTGCTATCAGCATGCGATATGTATCGCCAAATTTGAAAACTTTGAGGTGGAAGCGCTTGGTGGGGTAGCCCTGTTTTATAAGTTTCTGCAACAATGTTTTGTGACGGTGAATTTAAAATCATCACATTTAACACAGGATCTAGCAAATGCTACTAAGCGAGATATGTATACGCCATATGCAGGTCCCACTGGAATATTACTGTCCAGAAAGGGATAGTTTACGATGTCAAAATTGTAATCATCTCTTTTGTCATAAAGTCGACGAGAGAGAATGCCCGCTTCATTTTTATAGAGATAGAGATCTAAATAAGATGTGCCTGTAGGGGCTATCTGTAGTTTCCTTCAAATCCAGTGAAGGTGGATATATATCCTTCACTGCGTCATTTATATAGCGATTATCCACAGCGAGAAGATCGTCTATATAGCGTTTGGTGAATGAGAAGGAACGGGCTTTGAATGGATCAGTTTTTGAAAGCGCCTGCATATAGTCATATTCATAAGAGAGCAGATACAGGTCGGCCAACAGGGGTGCACAATTAGTACCCATTGGAATACCTATATGCTGCTGATATATTGTGTTGCCAAATTTCACATAGATATTTTTAATGAGAAATTCAAGCAACTCTATAAACAAAGAAACATCCCATGAATGATATCTCTTGTATGTAGTAGAGCTAAAGAATGCTTTATGGCTTCCGACATTAATATATATCTACGATCAGTTTTCTTGAACACAGATACTATTAATGAACTTAGACGGTCAATAAGGTCCTGATGAGGGATTGTGGTATAGAGTCGAGAAATCCCATGTGGATACATGTCTATACGGTATGTGACCTTTAGCATCAAGTTCTTCCGTAAGACATTTTGAGTTTTCCATATCCACATACATTCAACGCCAGAGTTCTTGAAAATAGTGGCGCAATACCTTTCCCAAAATGCTTTTACCTCCTGAAGGGCCCTCGTCAATAGGGTTGAAAGAAGCTTGGTGGTGCGGCTTCTAGAACCAGCTATGAATCTAGCTTTGTATGGTGATTTATGCATTTTGGGTGTCCAGTATATTTTTGGTATGTCGTTATGATTGGTTGGAAGACAAATACCTCTTTCCCTGAGAAACTTGTTGTGATTGTTAAATAAATCTTCCAGAGTAAATGCAGTTTGGGAGTAAGTAGACGTCTTTGATGAAGATATGTCTACACTCAATTCTTTAACCAGCACCTGGTAATAGTAATATTTACATATGAATATTATATTATTCGGAGCTTTGTCTGCTGGGACTATGACAGTAACACACAGTACTGTCCGCATACACTACTCAAGAGTCCTTGTAATCTTTTAGTTTTCCAGCGCCAGACTGTAGTAGATTCGTCCATGAACTGGGTCAAATCGGAATGAACGGGTGCAAGTCCGTGGGAATCAAAGTATTCTCCTTGGCCCAGGGCGCTCACGTATCCAGCCACCCAATGTTCACCCGGTCGAGTGTGAGGGTCTGTATTCAGGATGTAGGCCGCAGAGGTGGATGGGGTGATGGGAAAGACATTGCGTGGAAACACACCTCGAAATGGTACCCGGGGATCCCGCTGGAGTACGGTAATGAGCTGCTCTGTATCCATGACCCTAGCTGGCGTAGTCACACAGGACGTTTCTTTGCTGATCCACTGTGATGACATTATCAAACTCGGCGTAGCAAATCGCGTTAATGGTATGGGGTAGAGCTACTGCGAAACGCAGTTCCAACCGTAAGTTTCCTTTCTTGTGCGTCTGGACCGGCGTGATAGAGTTCGAGGTGAAGTTCGAAGTGAACGTGGAGAGGCCGGTGGAGAGCCTCTGTTCCAGTGGGATAAAATAGACCGGGCACGTGACCGTGAGGGTGTTTTGGGGGGTGCTAGAGGTGTCAAGGGTGAGGGTTCCTGCCCAGGTTCCTGTCGACGTATCTGCTGCAGCCACAGCCAGCGTTGAAAATTCCCCGCCAATTCTCGAGGGACGTGTGTGTCTTTCAACTCTTGAGCAAAGGCTTCCCAACCCGGTGGATTAGAGTGTCACCACTTGGTTTAGAATAAGCAGTTCCCCCTGGTGGGTCCAGCTCATATCAGGATTCTGTTTCACCCGGTCCAAACGGGCCTTGGTCTTGAACGCCTTAGGGACGCTGGCCAACACTTCATTTTCGAGCTGAGGTGATGATGATGATGAGGGTGATGAGGGTGGTGGTGGTGGTGATGCTGGACCACCCCTATATTGATCCATAAACGTCTTGTAGCGCTTCAGCGTCTGATGGTAGAGTTGAATTTTCTCGTGATCGGGCAGTCGGCGTTGGAGTATACTATTCATCTCTTCATCGAGGGACTGAAGCTGTTGTACCGTGGCAGGGACAGGGTAGGGGGATTGCAAACTTTGTAACAGTCGAGGTTCGACCAGCATCATTTTTTCGTATGTTCCATGATTGTGTTAGCGTGCTCCACCGAATATGGACCCTACCAGTGGTCCCAGTACGGAGGCTGCTAATGGTGCGAGTAGTGCCCCGAGAAATCCACCTTTCTGTCACAGCTGTTTCTTTTCTTTAAACTCGTGTTCTTCACCAGCGTTCGGAGACCCGCCTTGTCCCGTTGCAATTTCCCTTTCTTCAGAGAACTGAGTGGAACATTACCTTTTAACACATTATGAGCGACTTTACACAAACAACATACCAATGCCGCGTCCGCTCCGCGCACCAGGGCCCGGTCCACATCCGGTGGCGCGCTGCGTAACATGCGGAGCGCCGGTGCGTGCTTTCGTATCCGCGCAGACATGATGAGGAAGTGAGTGCTAGGGTGCTCTGTCTTGTTCTTTTATTTGGGCGTGTACACCGTCTGGAACTCACCGGAAATATGTGGGTCTGCAATCGAAGTGCCGAGGGTGTCCCTTGTTTCGAGTCGATGAGCAGGTAGCCGTGGGCCTCCTGGGTGGCATCTTCAAAGGCTTCCCGAACAAAGGCAGTGTTTTTAGGGTACATCTGTTTCGCTAGGTGCATAATTTGTGACGCGTCTCTGGGGTTTTTAAACAACACCACATACTGGGCATTCAAACTGATGTTCCTGTGCTCTTTGTTTTAACTGAACAGATTCTGGACGATGTAGATGATACTCAGCCGGCGATGATGACTACCTTTGGTAAAGAGCCGGTTCACCCGACTATCCGTTTCGGCCATCAGATCATCCACGACCACCAACGTGTCCGGGGCCAAGTCGTCCTCTGGGGGTAATCCTGCCACCAAGGAGAGTTCAGGTATCCGGGCCATATTCTCGTACGCAGATTGCCAAGCTCCATAACACCAAAGGATGCGAGCCATGGGAGGAGAAATGAGGGCTGACCTGTGTTGGATGAGACGTTCAACGAAGTGTGTTTTTCCCGAACCGGTTGGTCCAGCGATGAGACAGGTGAAAGGATGCTGCCACCGTGGATCCATTTTCCACAACACTGCCAACAAGAGCCCAAGGGGCTTCAATATACGCCCGTATATCTGTAATTACATTGGTCCGAATTACAAGGTTGTTTAATAGCCTTGATTCCAATTGGATGGTACCTAGCAAGCCAGAGAAAGGTCTACGATTTCGTGCTTCTGAGAATGTAACATATATATCACATCTTATATTGAATGATAAACTAAAATGGGCTTAACTCTTGGTAACTGGTTGACCTTGAAACAAGAATCGAGAGCTCACATATCCCACATTGAAATCGACAATAGTCAAACACAACAAAATAGTAGTTTTCCTGCAAATGGATTCCTTTCAGGCGAGAGAATTTTTCATGAAGGAAGAAAAATGTGAAGAAAGTGCTGAAGTAAACCTTTGTTCTGGAGTTAATAAACCCTCTGCACAAGTCCAGGCAAATCCTAAATCCTCGCATTTTTGTTGATTCGAATGAATTCTTGAGTCGATGTCTCTATTATACAATCTCGTAAATTTCATCCCCCATGTTTTGAATTAGCATGTCGATATCCCAAGCCTGCTATTTTGCTTTGACTTAGGATGTCTATTTCATCCTTACATCAAAGCAGTTCGGCCCATGATGAAATCCAAACCAGTCACATCTCATACCTCGCAGCGGATTGGCATAATCAGCTGGCTTAGCACGTTTATTGATTGGTTTGATTTAGGGGAAACCCCTTGACCTATTTATATCCAGTACTAGTATGGGTAACTAACCAAGCCAGTGTATCGATCCTAACAGATCGATTGATACACTGGCTCGCGAGGATGTTAATAAACAGGTTCCCCGCGTTAAATTAGTAAATGTATGGTTTTTATTTCACAACAGTTTACCTAAATGTAACATGTATCAAATATGGGAGACAACTCCACAGGACAAATGCCATATACATGTAGGGGAGGCAACTCTGAATATCCAAACCTAACACATATAGTCAGCTATTAAACTTTATTCAGTTTTGAGGGACTGTGACCTTGACCTTTGACAAATTGATCTCAAAGTGAATATGGCTTCTCTTTGCCATGCGAGTAAGGTATACCCAAAGTTTGGTACCAATCCATACCTTGAAACTAGAGATATCGCATGGACAACAAATCTTAAAGTATTAATGGACAGAACACAACATCGCATCACACGACCTCGTCTTCGACAGGAATATGACTTTTAATGATTTCTTGATTTTGGGGTCATAGTGACCTTGACCATGTCTCTCTAATGTATCTACTGGCACAAAAAAAAGTTATTTTTAGTGATTTCCTGATTTTAGGATCACACTGACCTTGAGATTAAGTTGACCTAAATTTTGGTACACGACACATCGTCTCCCATCAATGTATCAATGGACACAAAAAATCATGATTGTTATCAATTTCATGATATAGGGGGTCACAGTGCCCCCGACCTTGACCTACTTTTTGGTACGTGATGCCTCATGTTCCCCTAATGTATCTACTGACACAATTTTTTTTTTTTTAAGATTTCTTGATTCTGGGGTCACAGTGACCTTGGCTATTGACCTTGACCTAAATTTTTATACATGAGAAATCGTCTCTCCGTAATATATCAAGGGATACAAAGAAATCATGATTTTTAATAATTTCATGATTTGGGGGTCACAGTGACCTTGACCTTTGACCTTGACTTACATTTTGGTTTGTGACACATCGTGTCCCCCTAATGTATCTACTGACGCAAAAAAGTTATTTCCCACTTCATTTCCTACTCAGAAAAAAAAAATGATTTTTTTTAAAGATTTCCTGATTTTTCGGTCACACTGACCTTTGACCTCCGACCTCGACCTACATTTGGTATGCAACACATCGTTCCCCCCTAGGGCATCCACTCACTAAAAATTAGAACTGTAGATAGAAAACTGTCAATGATCAATAATTTTCTGATTTTTAGTCAACAGTGACCTTTGACCTCTGACCGCGACCTCAATTTCAGTACGCGACACATCGTCTTCACCTGGTGTATCCACTCACAAAAAATTGCAATTGTGGATAGAAAACGTTCACAGATATAGACCGGACACGAACACTTCAGTGATTTCCTGTTTTTCAGGACATCGACCTTCATTTTGGTACGCGACACATCGTCTCCCCGTAGGGTATCCACTCACCAAAATTGGAACTGTAGATAGAAAACTGTCACAGATACAGACCGGACACGAGGGACGGACAGACGGACACACGGACGGAAACTACCATCACATAATACGTCCGCCTTTTGGCGAGCGTATAATTATTAGGTGGTGTTTTGGGTCAAGCTTCCAGAGGCCCACCACTGTTGTCGTGGATCCCACCGGGGATCGTAGTCCTAGGGGTACCGTTGCCGTGGTAATCGTGGTACAACCCCCACTACACTTGTCGGAGTCCTATGTTGCCGTGGTTTTGCCCTGGTAGTAGGTGCGGTCGTCGTCGGTGGTACCCTCCTGATGATAGGAATAGGCGGAATGGTGGTGGTGGTAGGTGCCGGAGAAGGCAGAGTTGAATAGACCCTCGTGATGTCACGTCGAGTAGTGGTAGGTGCCTCCAGGATGGTTACCTTCGTGATGTCCCGCAGAGTAGTGGTAGGTGCCGGGGAAGGCAGGATGGTGTTGTTGTTGTTGGTGGTGGTGGTGTTGTGACACGTGAGGTAGAATTTATAGCCGTTTCATGTCACGGGCTGAGACCCAGGAATTAAACGAACTGGGCCAACCTTGCCATTTGACGAAATGAAATTGGATGCCACGTCGACGTTCCGTTTTCAAAATCTCCTCCGCCGTGTAGTAGTCTTTCTTTTGTGCTTTTACGGCCGGTTGTAATTCCGCCTCATAATACGTGCCTTTAAGTGTTTCTCCTTGTAGATCTTCCAGTTGATAGACGTGTGGGTTTCGGGGACTATGGCAAACAATGACAAAGTGCTCATCACTCCAGTTGGGCAAGTAACTTTTCTCAAATTGGCCTTTGACTTTACTGATCCGTACCACATTTCCGCGTTTGTAACGAGGTGAAGTTATAGGACTAGATTACCCTCGGACCAGTTGAGATAGCACATCGATGTACCGTCGGGTGTTTTTGGCTGTAAAATACTTGTACATCCGTCCTTTAAAGGTCCGATTGAACCGTTCCACCACAGAGGATTTGGTCTCGTTGTACGTATGGAAGAAAAACACCTGTTTCTTGAGAAAGGCTTTAAAGTGACGGTTGAGAAATTCTGTGCCTTCATCCGTTTGCAAATAGAGGGGTTTGCGACCCGTCTTAAAAATCTGCAGGGACGCCCGTACAAGATTCTCCCCTGTTTTGGTCCGGATGGGTACCACCCACGCGTACTTGGATAAAATATCGATACAGGTCAACATGTACCGATGCCCATCATTGTGGGCAGCAAATCGACTCATATCCACCAAATCTGCCTGCCACTGTGCGTCTATGTCTCCTACGAGGACTCGGTTACGGCGAAAATGACGTCGGGCTGCTCGATGTAAGCTATAAGTGTCTTGGGTTGTCCGTGTGGTCATATCATCCAAGTTGCCACATGAACAGGTACAATAAAAGCGTACCCGAGATACAATACATATCACGAATCGTTAGATTCTTGGTATGTGCTTTAGAATAGGTTAACCGGGAGATTATACTGTGAAGTCATGTGACTGTCAGTATGACGGCACCTCTTCCCACTTCCCTTATATGTGTTGTAATTTAACCATTGCCGAACTTCAGCTCGACTGATGCCTTGGGACTGCGCAGCTCGAGCGAGCGCTGCCACAGCGCTATAAGCAGCTGGACTGCCTGGGCTGTAATATAAATCCGTTAACACCTTATCCACATGTTTTGTCTTGGTCCGGCCCTTGCCCCACCGGGTTCCGCTGTTCTGTGTTCGCTTCATGGTGAGACACTGACACTCTAGACTGTGGGGACCCTATATAAATAGTACCTCATCGACAATGGGGACTACTAGACCTCGTCACACAGGTGAATGCTATCATCGTCCAGTGTACCCTTTAACACACGTTTCAGGGTGGTCCATCCTTCCCGTGACAAAGAGACGTGCGCTTTGGGTTCGTGCGTACACCAACACACAGCCCGGTTATCGAGGAGGTCCACTCGTTTGGAGTACAACAATAGGGTGCAGCCAGGTATAAGACTCCGGGTAGCCACAGCCCCTTCTTTCGCTTCGGGGTGCAGTAAGTCATCGACCTCGGGGAGTATAGCTTTCAACGCCATCCATAATGCAGGGCGGAGTGTGATATGGTCGCCCACACGCTGTCCCAACCGGGAAAAAAGGGAATCATCTCCACCACTGCGTATGTGCACACCGACTCCCACGTGCATGAAATCCACCTTGGGCTCTTTTTACTGTAACAACCGTGTCAACAGAATCCCCTCTGATAGCGATAAAAAAAAAATCACCTCCCGCGGTTCTTCTTGGACGAGCTCGAGGTGATCGTCATTGACGATCAGGTAGACGTCGGACGTCAGTTGGAATAACGCAAGCTCTGCTCCGTCCGCTGCCATGGTGGTGAATGACAAAAAAACGGTTAGAGAGGCCTGTCTATATACAGTAGTACATAGTGCACTTCGTTGCCAGGTCAATAGGGTTCGAAATGTGCTTTTATACTACTACATGTGAGTCAATATACTGTTACTATACTATCCTCTGCGCATTGTGTCGCAAGGTCAATATGGTTCGAAATGCACTTTTATACTACTACATGTGAAGACTAATATACCTCTTGGTATCCGTACACGTTATAGTTTTTTCGTTCTCCCCTACCTTCGTGAAAGTCCGTGATCATTCGGTGGTGTAACGTTAGTGAGTGAGTGAATATGATTTAACGTTGCTTTCAACTATATTTCAGTCATATCACGACGTTGGGTCCTATTCCTTTTCACACCCGGGAACCACACGGGTGGGGTCCTATTCCTTTTCACACCTGGGAACCCCACGGGTGCCTCTGGCCTCTAGAGGCCTCTTACGACAAGCTGCCTGAGGAGCTGGGGCCTATTCTTACCATGACCTGCGGTGTGCACAACGACATCCCAGGTCAATCCCCGGAAGCTCCCCGGGGCGGTGTAATGTTATTTGTATAGGAATTCATTTAACCTAGGATTTTGCTATACGCACCTTGGTAAAAAAAATGGAATTCCGGCGTTCACCCAGCAAGGATGCAGCCACACATTTGGACCAATGAACGCCCATTATTTCAACCAATAGCTAAGCCTGAAAAAGAGCAAATGAGTGAGCTCCGAGCTTTTTTAGACAGCCAATCGACATCATCCTAGGTTATTGTATACGAATTCATTTAACCTAGGATTTTGCTATTGAAAGCTTGGTAGGATTCTGGCGTACTATGGGTCCGGGTGCGGCCGCTGCATATGGAGCAATGAACATCCGTTATTTCAACCAATAGATTTGCCCGAAGAAGAGCGAATCGGTCGGCTCCGCGCCTTTTAGACAGCCAATGAACATCCGCTGCATTGAGTACAAAACCCATGAGAGACGCGTGGGGGCATCGCATTCTATGACAATCTTTTCAAGTGACAAGAGGTATTATCACAGAGCAAAAAAAATGACGAGCCTGGTAGCAAAGATGTCCACTGGAGGCAAGATAGTGAGGAAGAGGAAGGAAAGGAGGGAGGGCAGCCGAAAAGAACTGGCAAGGGCCGTCAAAGCCTTCTGGATGGCGGAGATAAAAAGATGGACGAGAGAGAAGACGAACATCACGCCACTCTCGTGGGCGGACCTGCACCACCTCATCACCAGGGCGCCGACGGATTTAAATGGCGAGGACTGGCTGGAAGCCCTCAAGGATGTGCTACAACAACAACAGCCCCAGCCAGTCCAACCCGAATTTATGATCATGGACGCCCTGGAAGAAGAACGCCAGGCAGCTCGCCAACAACGCCGGAGCCCCCCAACAACAACAACACCAACCGGCACCCCAACGACAACAACATGAGCCGGAGCCCCAACAACAACAGCCCGGGGCCTACTACTCCGTGAGCTTGATGGGGTAGACAGGAGAACCCCATCCCCTGAGTAAACAGGGTGAAAAAATCACTCCAACGGTCCTTTTCAGGGCCAACCCAGTCCTTCGAAAGGGGACTTTCTAACGTTGCACATTCAAATTAACATCAGGCCCTACATATGTCAATCTCCTCTCCTCCATATTCTATGATTACCAATCCCCACGTCCTCAAAAATCACCCCAAAGTCTCTTTTTAGGGTCAACCCAATACTCAGAAAGAGGAATTCTAACGTTGCACATTGAAATAACACCAGGCCCTACATATGTCAATGCCCTCTCCTTCATATTCTATGATCATTACCTATCTCCACCACCTCACAAAATATACACATTCAACATGACGCGTATGCTAATTTACGGACGTGTGGGGGGAGAGAATTAATTTTTTTACACTCGGCTTTTTCCGGGTATACTCGGTGTATCTATTAGATTAGTATATTATTACTGTGTAACTCGCATTCATACTAATAGTGTGTGTTTTTTTTCTACCTGGATGCAAGGTGGTGTTAGTAGGAAGTTTCCATTCACTAGGTGTTATTTACCTAGGTGTGTGCATGTAGTGAAAAGGTGTGGGAGCTGATGTTTTTTCTTGGTGCTTTTTAGTTGGAAAGTTCCTCTTTCGGGAGTAATTGAGTGGCCCTGATAAGGGCCGGAGGGGTTGTAATGATTACAACGATTGGAGCAGTTCTTCCTTCCTCTTGGCGCATAGGGAACATCTCAGCGGGATGAGTGCACACGGGACGGGCCTGCGACTGGACGTAGGACCTGCTCTCCCTGCAAATTTGGAGATACAGCAGGCGCATAACGCTGGGCGAATTTGGCGTAGTGAGTAATACATTTGGCACATGGTAATTGCTTTACCACCCCCAATGTTGTGTCCCTCTGCAGTCTTGTTATTTCCGTGCAGTAGTCGTCAAGATATTGCTGCTGCTGCGAAACTATCGTCAAAGTCTTCCCCCCTCTTCTTTTTCTTCTTCTTCGTCTTCTTTCAACAGGTGTTGTATTATTCCGTCAAGCCATACCTCGTTGGTACTATTGTGTGGTCCCATCGATATCGATGAATTCACCTGTTGCATCGCCAAGATATTGCTGCTGTTGTTGCGAAACTGTCGTCTGTTCTTCTTTTTCTTCTTCTTAATCTTCATCTTCTTGTTCGCCTTCTTTGTCGATATCGATGAATTCACCTGTTGCATCGTCAAGACATGAACGTCTAGCATCAGCCATGATGTGGTTGAAATGAGTGTGTGTAGCAGACGATAGAGAGCCCGCTTTTAATACTCTACCGTAGAGGACCCGGATGCGTGCTCGCGGACGTCAGCGAGATCGGTCTGAACGCCGTCTCGGCCAGAAAGACAAAATGGTCTGTGCTTTCTGCGCGATGTTGGAAGCGGGCTAAATTTTCAATAAATGAGAGTTGATGTCTAAAACAACTTTAAATTTGAACCTTGGCAGGTTATAGTGTAATCCTGAAAAATTCACAGGGCTAACGACTGCATAAATATATTTTTTTATCATTTTCCCGGTTTCAAAGGCCGAATTTCACCTGCATGTATGTGTCAAAAAGTACGGAAAATTTGAAATAAAATGGCTTACGCCTCTAAAAACACTTTAGGTTTCTCCCTTACAACATTATAATGTCACCCTAAAAATTCGGGAGGTTTTGCTTCCAATCCCTCTAGTGTGAAAACACAGGTATTAGAGTACGGGACCGAATGTATGTACAGCTATGGGTGTCAATGGCTGTTTTCACACTAGAGGGATTGGAAGCAAAAACTTCGCACTTCTCGATCCATAAACCTCCCGAATTTTTTAGAGTGACATTATAACGTTGTAGAGGAGAAACCTAAAGTGTTTTTAGAGGCGTAAGCCAGTTTATTTCAAATTTACCGTACTTTGACACATCCATGCGGGTGAAATTCGACCTTTGAAACTGGGAAAATGATAAAAAAAAATATATTATGCAGTCGTTAGCCCTGTGAATTTTTCATGATTACACTATAACCTGCCAAGGTTCAAATTTAAAGTTGTTTTAGACATCAACTCTCGTTTATTGAAAATTTAGCCCTCTTCCAACATCGCACAGAAACCACAGACCATTTTGTCTTTCTGGCCGAGACGGCATTCAGACCGACCTCGCTGACGTCCGCGCGCACGCATCCGGGTCCTCTACGGTAGAGTATAAAAAGCGGGCTCGCTCTCGTCTGCTAAACACACTCATTTCAACCACATCATGGCTGATGCTAGACGTTCACTCGTCAACGCGTTCAACACGGAAGAGTCTGCCGAAGCTTTGAGGGAGCTAAGCGATCAAGCTTTGAGGGAGAATGCTGAAGCTGTGAGGGACCGAGCCAGAGAGCATGGACAACAAGATCCTGGACCAATGACCACGCTCACTCGGGTGCTCACTCGGGAGACTGCGGAAGAATTGAGGGAGCGAGCCAGACAACAAGATATAGAGATAGACGAAACTCTGGACGCCGACGATGATGATACAGACATAGAAGAAGTAGAAGAAGAAGAAGATATACAGGCGTCACATCCTCCACAAACGATGTGGTTAAACACTCGCAGCATGGGTACACCAGCAACTACAGCTTCGCCTCCCACAACGACGGCTACCGCAAGGGCTGTGGCAACAACACCACCACCCGAGGTGACCCGGTTGGCGCGGCTAAGACAACAACTTCAACAAGTAGAAGAGGAGAAGGGTGTACTGCAACGGCGACTGGATAAAGAGATAAGGAAATCCACATGCAGCATCTGCCAGGATGATGAGACGGCGTACGCCTTTTTCCCGTGTGGACACCTAGCCCTATGTGGTACATGTCTACTAAGCTTATTAACCAATGCGGAGTGCTGCCACTGCCCAGACACAGGAGATTTTCATGTGGCTTTACGGTGCCCTGTGTGTCGGGGAAACGTATGTAGAGTCAAAAGAATCTTCCGGCCTGATGGCCAACCCTCTGTACTTCCTAACGACCCTTATCAGGGCCACCCAATACTCCCGAAAGACGAGCTTTCTAACTAAAAAGCACAACATGTGCTCCCACACCTTCCCCCTGCATAGAGTGAACACTGACACACATTAGTTGAATTTCTAATATTTATTAACAACACAGTAGAATGAACATAAGGTTTTCACCACGGTAGGCTCTTCGTGTTAAATTTTCTAATAGAGTTATACGGTGTCATCATGACGGTAGAATGAACATAGAATGAACATAGAATGTAGGAATACGGTAATGTCTGAATGTTCAATATTTAGCCAACAAAACTTGCTTGAAGTCTTCCATGTCTTATTCCCCTGGTGCACGTATATGAAGGCAGCAATCTGCTCACGTGGAATTCTCGGTGGACAGGCAGCTTCCAATGCCTCCGCGATTTGCGTCTCGTTGATGTCGTGTAGCGCCTCAGTCATCTACGCGTCTGACGGTGCCATGATGTCCAGACACGTATGCATGTTTCACGGACCGTTGATCTGACAGCCTGCACATTGTTCGATACGCAAGTGTCGAATGCGAGGTCTAAGATGATCCAGGAAGGTTTCGATGCACTTTTTATAGATATACTCAGACAGCTAGTCAGACACGGCTTCATGAATTTCGGCTGTCAGGTCTTGAACTTTACGCCACGCAGGTATTTGCAGGGTGATTCCCTCAGGTAAGGGAATACGCGAATCTTTCTTCAACTTCCATTTACGCCAGCAGAATGTTGTTGAACATAGAACAGGTGAGGAACACGTCGTCCCCCACATAAAATTTCGCTTGGGCGCTCTTCTTTCATTGTCTTATTCGTGTCGGAACTCCTGTCGAAATTGACAAGGATGAATTTTTATCACCATAATCCAAGCCAATGGGAAGAACTCACCAAACGACTGACAAGGGGTGGGAAAATCTGATTAATCAGATTTTCGCGAGTATTAAATCCCCCATTATGTTGCACTTGAGCGAAGAAAGTAGTGTTCGAATATGGTCACAATAAGAAAACATATAGGGGTCTTCCATATCTGCGTCTAAAATGACTGAACAAAGTCATTTGATGACCTTATGTGGTGATTATAAGATTTCACACCTGTTACCTGCAAACTCCAATACGCCGTTCAGACCACCGATTTATCCAAAGCTATATGCCGTACAAACGTTTTCTATACGCCGTACAGGACATATATTTTCGATCACCGATACTTCGTATTTCTCTCTACACATAAATCCCTATCTCCACTAGAGTATTCCAGATGTGCAGAACTAATTTTCCTACAAAAAGGATCTCCACATTTCTGTGTAAATCTTGTACTTGTGGAATTATTGAGATCATAAACTTACCTGGGTGTCCGTTGCAAATCGCTACACGAAGAAATCCTGACATACAAATCACCTCTACGATGCTACACAGTGAGCCCAAATTTAACAAGATCCTTTTCGTTCTTTCTTTATTATACAGTGTTAACAACTTCACTTTCCTTGGCTTTAACCACAACTGAACCAGTTCTCCGTTTGAATGAGGTAGAAGTTTAAAAGCGCTAAAACTTTTGAAGAATATTGACGGATCTTGTTATATTTGGGCTGACAGTGAAGGGAAATCATTCATTTAGAAAGTTGTGAGTTAAGTGTTGTACAACAGCTGAATATGTTTTAAAAAGAAGTTTTACCGGGATGAAGTCGCGCGTATGGCATGCCAAAGTGCTTTTTATTCGAGAATTTCCGATATCATGACCTTCAATTTCCGATATCGGGAATTGAATTTTCCGATATCGGAAATTAGAATTATCGATATCGGAAATTGAATTCCCGATATGGGAAATTCTATTTCCGATATCGAAAATTGTCACTAATTCCCGATATCGGAAATTGTATTTCTGATATCGGGAATTGCAATTTCCGATATCGGGAATTAAATTCCCGATATCGGAAATTCGGAATAAAAAGCACTTTGGCTTGCCATACGCGCGACCAGTGTTCGCTCCCATTTTGCGCTTGTGTATGGGAGAGCCAGACAATCGGTCAGAAATTATCCACCGTGTGGCTGAAGGGCCATAGAAAGCTCTGACTGGGGTTATCTACCTTCGTATTTGCACACGCAAGAGGGCGTAGGTCACGTGATTACTTCGTCTGCTAGACGCCATTTCCTGATCCATTTTAAAATCGGAAAAAATAGGTATCTTTGGTTCGCAATGATGATATCAATACCACTTTATACACTAACACCTTGTCGATGAGTTACTACAACAACAACAACCACAATAAGTTGGTCAATAGTGTCGTTAGGCGAAGCTGAATTATCAGACTGGCGTTGCCAACAAATGGAGAGAAATCCAGCCAACCGTCTTCACGAATCGTGCGTCCGTTTCAATGTTTATTGCGTTTATTGTACAAGCGCCAATGAAGATGGTATAAATTGTGTGGGGGTGTGTGTGTGTCAAACAAAGTATAACACGTGGTTAATTTGCACCCACCAAATTGGCACGGTCGTAGACTCATCAATCGGCCGCTACTTTGTTTCATTCACAAATAAACAGTGTTTCACATATTTGCATGCAAATCGTCTTCTTTTGATTGCGAATTTGCGAGAAGGTGCACCTCTCGCAAACCTCGCAAATGTTGTATTCCCCGATTGTTTCGTGAAAACCATCTAGGGCCTACTGAAATTCAGTTATTGTCGTGTGAGGGAATTTCCATTAATTTGTGACCAGTGGCAGAGCTGCCAAGTTGGACTGATTAAATATCTTGAGTCTATGCGAGCGCAAAGCACGAGCGTTCACCCTAGGCGTGGGGTCTAGAGCTCTACAGATGCTCAGAAATGCATTTGGGGCATTTTGAGGCAATAAAATGGCATCAAAGATTAACACTTTCATGAAAAAAAGCAGACAAATTTCTGGATTACAGCAATTTTAATGAGAAAACTAGTTCTTTGGATTTCAGGCCTGATAAATGATACCCCGATTTGTTATTGATTGCGAGATGTCGGCCATGGTGGTGGAAGTACGCGCCATAGCCCGAAAACATCGGCTAAGGAGTCTATTTTTTTTTTGGTTGTTTTTGCTGACCCCTTAATAGCCCGAATCACTCGTACAGACCGAAAAGAAAAAAAATAAATAAGACGTCGATCTTTAACTGCACACGGCGTGGGGAATTGAGACAGAGGCACAAAAAGCATTTTATCGAATAAATAATATGATTTGGCATCTCCAGCACTATGACAACCACCTAATGACTCCTTTAATTAAATGGAATCTGCCATCAAACACGGATTTTGTCAACAACACCGTTATGTTTCTTTCTCCACAGTTTACAGGAACATGCGCAGAATGGGGTTGACCTTTTGACTCACGTCATCAAGAAATCGATCCATGCTGGTTTTAAACCAATAAGCGACGTGTGTTCATTCACGTGATCAGAAAGGTCACGAGATCAAAATAGCGAAGGTCATATTCTCACAAGATGTCAGAAAGGCGCGAAAACGTTAAAATCAATGGAGGTTTTTTCTCACACATTTGATCACATTTTGTCAGCATCAAAACAGTCATGATAGATGGTACATGGACAAAGAAGCTCAGGTCGGTCAAACTGTATCAAATTGGCATATTTTTTCTCTCCCGTTTCGTTATTTTCGTCGGCGAAAAGTTGCTTTTCGCGACATGAGTTTTTATCTCCAAATTTTAACCTACCCTCGATCTGGGCTGTGATAGGAATGCCACGCCCCCTTACCTATATTCACCTATCACAGCCAGAGTTTCTGGGTTATATGCGCCACATATAGGCAAGACTATGAGTAGTCGCCCTTGGCTACAATTACGCGCCCCAACTACTATTATTCGCCCGAAGATACGGACAACAGTTCACGGACCTCGTCGATCCTGGGACAAACTGCGAGCTAAGAGCTAAAAATGTTTCATCGGACACTTCGCATCTATGTTTTATCGTAAATAAAATCATAATTTGCCCACTGTCTGATTTTGAGAGAATAAATTCTGTTTTACCGTGAGATTTGCAAGCGCTACCGTGAGACCTCTCTAAATATCTGGAGACTCACGGCCAATCCGTGAGACTTGGCAGGTCTGCAGTAGCCTAATGTGACCAATTAGCGTATGTGTCGTAATAGCGTGGGTCAGGGGCTTATATTCCTCCTACACAAAAAAGTATCCAACAGAATGAAATGAAATTTTATACGAGATTACAAAGCACTATTGTCTTTATTCCGTGCTATCTAATTTCTTCTTTGGTGGTAAACTTGGCGAATAAACCCTACCCGAAAAAGTTAGCGCTCGGAACGCGTGCGGAATGCATTCCTACAGCTTTTGTGTGATTGCAATCCGCATGCATTCCGCATGCATTAAATTGGAACCGTCATGATTATGCACTCGAGTGATCGCTTGTTTCAAGTTGCTGTACATATTATGCGATCATTATGCCTTCCAAGTGTGGAAGGCATAATGATCAGAAACGCTCCTCATCCTGCATGCATGCGGAAGCCATAATGATCGCATGGCATTAATAATTGAATGATCAGCATGAACGCATTCCGCACGCATTCCGCATGCATGCATTCAAAAGCTCTTGTACACTGGCAATCACATAAATCAAATGACTGACATTTTAAATGGGCAAATGTAAAGTACATTGTAAGCTAGATGTACATGTAAAGGTTGTATGAATTGTGCTATTTATACAGTAGAGTTCAAACCTTCTGAAGAGCAAAATTGGTCCGACATAAACATTTCAAGTAACTAACCTACATGTAACTTTGTCAGTGACCTGAAGCTGACCATTAATGAATTCATTAATACATTGTAAATGCAAGTGGGAATACTTAAATTATACATACATGCTAAAATTTAAATATATTCAGAATGTATCCAACGTGTATGACCATTTTTCAAACTGTAGAGTGACCTTCAAGCTAGTGAGTAATTCACAGAATGACAGACTTACCATCAAATCTTAATATCTTAGTAGATTTATGTGGAAATACACTGTGATCCATTGTCTCTGGAGTGGAGTGACCCTGTCCGGACCAAGAACTGTGCAAATTGTGTATTCCTCACATCAAAGAATTCACTACAAATAACTTCTCTTTCCATGTTTCTGCCAGCTGAAAACCTCATGAAGCAGACGACATCCATATTTACACCATTGAAAAAGCTATCAACCACTTCAAATGCTTGGATTTTCATGAAACAATTCAGAAATTTGCTAAACATAGTATTTTCCGATGAGTTGATTTTCTGACTATTTGTCAGAATTGGCGAAATTCAGTTTCCTTACCGTAAACATTTTCTGTCAAGCAATTTGTGACCGCACTGAACAGCGCGCCATGACAAGGGAGCACTTATTGTTTTCCTTGACAATGCGCTTCACTGGCAAATGTTGCATAGGAAATCAACGATAGCAGTATAGATAACGAGTGCTCCACAAACTTTATGATGGTGGAGTCTTGGTGGGTGCATCATTTGTCTGAAATAATGGGACTTACTAGTTGGAATACAACGTTTTATTGTTGCAAGGATATTGATAAGAACCCAGCTTTATTTATACAACAAAATTGTCACCAGCAATAGAATAAAACTTGTCAAAATAATGAAATCCAAACACCCACGCTAATTGGTTACACAAATCGGCAAATATCCGAAGTAGCCCCTGTGCGCTTCTGGTTGGAAACAATGACAATTAATGATACAGAAATAATCCGAACAGGTTCTTCTTTATTCCATGGAAGTCTTTAGTCCAGGGATGATTTAGTTTTTAACGAAGACTAAAAAATGCAGTAAAATTGGTCGCTAATTGGTCACACTAGGCTATAACGCAGGAGTCAAACAAAATCCCCCCCCCCCCTCCTTAACCTCAGGCAAGGGTTTAGTTCAACAAGCTAAACCCTACTGACACTTAATTTTGTGATATTGACAACGTAGGGTTTAGCCATTGAACCAAAATTTCCTATCGCAAAATTTCAGCCTCCCAACCTGGGTAACATCGGATGGATTTGCACTCATAAAAATCAATAACAAGAGCCCAAGGGGCTTCAATATATGCCCGTGTATCTGGAATTACATTGGTCCAAATTTCAAGGTTGTTTGATAGCCTCGAATCCAACTAGTTGGAATACAACGTTTTATTGTTGCAAGGATATTGATAAGAACCCAGCTTTATTTATACAACAAAATTGTCACCAGCAATAGAATAAAACTTGTCAAAATAATGAAATCCAAACACCCACGCTAATTGGTTACACAAATCGGCAAATATCCGAAGTAGCCCCTGTGCGCTTCTGGTTGGAAACAATGACAATTAATGATACAGAAATAATCCGAACAGGTTCTTCTTTATTCCATGGAAGTCTTTAGTCCAGGGATGATTTAGTTTTTAACGAAGACTAAAAAATGCAGTAAAATTGGTCGCTAATTGGTCACACTAGGCTATAACGCAGGAGTCAAACAAAATCCCCCCCCCCCCTCCTTAACCTCAGGCAAGGGTTTAGTTCAACAAGCTAAACCCTACTGACACTTAATTTTGTGATATTGACAACGTAGGGTTTAGCCATTGAACCAAAATTTCCTATCGCAAAATTTCAGCCTCCCAACCTGGGTAACATCGGATGGATTTGCACTCATAAAAATCAATAACAAGAGCCCAAGGGGCTTCAATATATGCCCGTGTATCTGGAATTACATTGGTCCAAATTTCAAGGTTGTTTGATAGCCTCGAATCCAATTGGTAGCTAGCCTACAATTTTGTGCTTCTGAGAATGTAACATATATCTTATATTGAATGATAAACTAAAACGAGCTTAACTCTTGGTAACTAGTTGACCTTGAAGCAAGAGCCGAGAGCTCACATATCCCACACTGAAATCGACAATAGTCAAACACAAGAAAATAATAGTTTTCCTGCAAATGGATTCCTTTCAGACAAGACAATTTTTCATGGAGAAAGAAGAAAGTGATGAAGTAAACCTTTGTTCTTGAGTTAATAAATTACTAAATGTATGGTTTTTATTTCACAACAGTTTAACTAAATGTAGCTGTTTCAAATATGGGAGACAACTCCACAGGATGACTGCCATATACATGTAGGGGAGAGAACTCTGAATATTTCAACCTAACACATATGGTCAACTAAACTTGATTCAGTTTTGACCTTGGACAAATTGATCTCAAAATGTATGGCTCCTCTTTGCCATGCGAGTAAGGTATACTCAAAGTTTGGTACCATTCTATACCTTGAAACCAGAGATATCGCATGGACAACAAATGTTAATGGATGAATGGACAGAACGCAACATCGCATTACATGACCTTGTCTTCGACAGGCATATGAAAATGTGATTTCCCGATTTTGGGATCACAGTTACCTTGACCTTTGACCTTGACCTAAATTTTGGTACACGACACTTCGTCTTCCGTCAATGTATCAATGGACACAAAAAATCATGATTTGTATGAATTTCATGATTTGGGGGTCAGTGACCTTGGCGTTCGGCCTTGACCTACATTTTGGTATGTGACACATCATGTCCCCCTAATGAATCTACGGACACAAAACAAAGTAATTTTCAAAGATTTCTTGATTCTGGAGTCACAGTGCCCTTGACTATTGATCTTGATCTAAATTTTGGTACATGACAAACCATCTCCCCGTAATTTATCAATGGACACAAAACATCATGATTTTTAACAATTTAACGATTTTGGGGTCACAGTGACCTTGACCTTTGACCTACATTTTGATATGTGACACATGTCCCCCTAATGTATCTGACACAGAAAAAATGTTATTTTTAATAATTTCCTGATTTTGGGGTCACAGTGACCTTTGACCTTGACCTAATTTTTGGTATGCGACACTTATTGAATCCACTCAGCAAATATTAGCAATTTTTAATGATTTTCTGATTTTTAGGTCACACTGACCTTTGACCTTGATTCTGGTGTCAGTGATCTTGACTATTGACCTGGATCTAAAATTTTGGTACATGACAAAACGGTTACCCATAATTTTTCAATGGACTCAAAAAAATCATGATTTTTAACAATTCCATGATTTTGGGGTAACAGTGACCTTGACCTTTGACCTTGACCTACATTTTGATATGTGACACATTGTTTCCCCCTAATGTATCTACTCACACAAAGAAATGTTATTTTTAATAATTTCCTGATTTTTGGTCAGTGACCTTTGACCTTCGACCTTGACCTATATTTTGGTATGCGACACCTCATTTCCCCCTATTGAATCCACTCACAAAAAAATTAGAAATTTTTAATGATTTCCTGATTTTTCCGTCACACTGACCTTTGACCTCTGATCTCGACCTACATTTCGTATGTAACACATCGTTCCCCCCTAGGGCATCCACTCACCGAAAATTAGAACTGTAGATAGAAAACTGTCAATGATCAATGATTTCCTGATGTTAGGCAACAGTGACCTTTGACCTCTGACCTCGACCTCAATTTTGGTACGCGACACATCGTCTCCACCTAGCGTATCCACTCACAAAAAATTCCAACTGTGGATAGAAAACGTTCACAGATATAGACCGGACACAAACACTTCAGTGATTTCCTGTTTTTTAGGCCAGTGACCTTTGACCTCTGACCTTGACCTTCATTTTGGTACGCGACACATCGTCTCCCCATAGGGTATCCACTCACCAAAAATTAGAACTGTAGATAGAGAACTGTCCCAGATATAGACCGGACACGAGGGACGGACAGACGGACGGACACCGCCATCACACAATACGTCCGCCTTTTGGCGGGCGTATAAAAATCATTTCCATAAACGACAAAAGAAAAAAAATTATCGAGCTTGATCTTTCAAAAACTAAATCGGTAGCCATCTGGAAAATATCGCTATGGTGGCACGAGACATTGTAAATTTCAATATTGTGTGCAGGAAAGTCGGAAACGGTTCTTTCATAATCTGCATTTTAATGTAAAATTGTAACTATTGGTATCACTCATGATAGAAGGCACATACCGGAAAAGGTAATTTACTGCATTTTTCATCTCCCTAAGCGACTGGGTCTACTGAGCGGATTCAGTTTTTTGACTCTTTGTAATCTTGAATTTAGATAGCATCATGCGCGTGAATGTTATAAAGATGGCAGCGGATTTAGTTTTTGAAAGATCAAACTCGATAGTTTTTTTTCTTTTGCCGTTCATGGAAATGAAAGAAGCTGGACAGAGGAAATAAATGACCAGGAAAGTAGGCAAATATGTATTTCATCCAAACGAGTGCAAAGCGATAGGTATTAGGCCCCATAAAAAAAATGCCTTGTTTCCCATCACTGACTTTTAAAAAAGTCGGACGGGCAGTCCTTTTTTATTTTTTATTTTCGGAAGGGCATGGGAATGGTTCAGTTCATTCAAGAATCCACTGATATTAAGATAGTGATTGTCTAATTGGGTCCAAAAATGGTATATATACAATTAATTTTAAAGTTTCATTTTGTACACGGTCTCGTTATAGAGATTGAATACATTGCCATTGGATAAATCGACAGAAATCCCATGGCGTTTGTATTTCCATTCTCACCTCCTGCAAGTTGTTATATGTGAGAACATCCCATTCTGATTTCGTAGTAGCAAACTCTCCATTCCTATGCAGGTAGACAGAACTCAAAAGATGGCATATTGATCAAATCTGGAATCATTGTGATTTGAAAGACAAAACTTTGAGTGTTTTATTCCAGCAGGAAACAATAAGCTGAGCTATTCTCGCGAATTGGAGAACATGACGATCATGAATTGACGATCATGAATATGACCTTAGGCAGTCATAACACAAAGTCCACTAGGCATGAAACTATATCACGGAGGAATAGAAAAATGTAAGATCTTCAACGGAAAATAAATATCAACTATACATTTATACCGTGAAAATGCTGCAGATGTTGCAACTCTGTTTCTGTATCACTACAATACATTTATATACGACTAGAAATTTATACAAAAACAGAACGAAATGAGATTACAACCATAAAATTGCAAACAGTGCGACAATATCACGGACATGTCGTCTTGATTACAGCAAAGATACTGGTCATTGAAAGACCATTGAAAGACAACGCGGTCCAATTACAGATCAAAAAGTAACAGAATTATTATCAGTCTTGGAAAGGACGAATAGATAAACATCTTTAGTATCTCCACACACAAAACAGTCAAGTAAGAAGTATCGATCCAGGACAGTGACATCCAATGGTGCACAGAAGAAACATCAAGTTGCTGGCAAGGCGCCGGTAATCACACAAGGTACGACTGTCGCGTATAAAATCTTGACATCACCCCAGCTCCTATGCCATAACAAGCTTTCGTAGCGCGCCACAACAGTCGCTGGTACAAACCAGAGTCAGTTCAGCCTCATTTTCATACCAAAAGATACACCAACAAGGCAGGTGAGAGAAAATAAAAAATAAAAAATAAATCGGGGCGGGCGGAAAAATCGGGGCGGGCGGTGATGGGAAACAAGGCATTTTTTTATGGGGCCTTATTGTTTTTTTATGAGTGCAAATCCACCCGAATTGCCCAGGTTGGTATGGCAAGCTGTTTCAGTATTTAATCAGTTATTCCACATATTTTGAAAAGTTTTGCACATATGTACAACAAAATTCCACATAAGTGTGAAAAAACAACAGTTTTTAGACATGTGCAAAAGTTTTAGACATATGTTGAAAAGTTTTATACATATGTGGAAAAGTTTTACACATATATGTAAAATAAGTTAACTTTCAAATATGTTGAAAAGTTTTATATATATGTGAACAAGTTTTATACATATGTGCAAAACTTTTCCACATATGTTAAAAACATATTTATTCAACATATGTGCAAAGGTTTTGTACATACGTTAAATAAATACCAGGAGAGAGTAATGGAAGGGAAATGGACTGCTCCCTGTGGTATAATCTCTCCTGAATGTTTTGTTATCTAACAAACGTTTCAACCTTCTGGGTTTGATTTTCATCTCTCCTACGATGTGAGAAATTTAGAGCTACAGTGCAGACATGGAAGCTTCAAGATGCATACCCATATAACCATCATCCCTAAACCATGTAAACTTAGCTCTGCTCATGTACAGGTAGCTGACAGCGGTAGCTTATCTATGTATGGTATGGATTCTAATGGGTTCATACATACATGACATAAAAGAGGGTGACCGGCCGGCGGGGTGAAAGTGGGAAATACAAAGCCTGAATTAACAAAGCAATAATCTCAGATACAGTATAGAAATATGGTAGTATAGGAATAATCAGGTCAGAGATAATCAAACACATGTGCTCTGTCTCTTAGCCATTTCAATGTCAGCTTTGCTGAATATCTTATTATCAATGTGAGCAGACAGACCTAAGTTGATGTATATTACTGGAAACATCCTTTTTCAGTCATCAGCTGCTGGTGCATGGTTACTGAACCTGAGCTGACAGAAGGATTTGTGATCCAAGCAAGTCGATGGTTCCGTGTCACTATTGTAATGGTGTTTGACTGCCTACAATCATAAAGGCACTAGGGATCATAACTCTCCTAGTGCAAAAGTCATGAGAGTGATGCAGATCAAGAGCACTCTCTAAGGAAAAAATTACAGATGTGTTTTATTACACCAATGGTCCTGACCACTTTGAGATTCCCTCCACACCATCCACCTGAATTTGAAACAAAATGTATGGAAAATACGCAGTGTGCTCCAAATCCGTATGCTCATTCAAATATTGCAAACTTTTATTGACCAAAATTACTAAGAAATTCAGCTTCATGGACAGAAACCTTGTAAAATGTTTCTGAAATATTGTATTTTCATTTATTATACTGCAGTCCTAATCATTTTCTTTTTCAGTGGATCAAGCTAGATGGTCAATTAGAAGGAAAGAAGAGAAAATCCCCGAACAGAATAATAGAAGATGCAGAAACAAGATAAACTATCAGATAGCCCCTTGACTGCTGTGTTCAATAGCCTTGTCAGTGTCCTGGAAAAGAATAACAAGCTACTTCAGCTGGGCTTGGACACGATACAATTTGTTCGAAAGGACCTTTCCATTGACGATACAACTCCTGATGTTAAAAGAAAGGATAAGGTAAGACCTGGTGGAAAAAAAGATGGTTCATGGTCCGAATGAATTGTCAGATTTTTCTGACAGCATCAGTTTATTGCATGCTGGGACCTTCACCCTAGGTCCTTCACCCATCGTATCAGAATGGATGAATAATAGCCAGTGATTCAAGCCATGGACTTCATATTTATTGGGAACAGGGGGCACGGAAGGTCTGGGTCATTCCATGAAATAGAGGTACCAAATTAAAGTGTGACATGCAAACCAATTTTGAGAAGATGTCAGTTCACGGCTGCACTAAGTCAGGGATAATATATTGCTATATAGAGATTTGGAAAATATAAGAGAACAGATAATATTCCACAATTTAGGAGGATCATAAAGTAATCAGAAGTTGTGTGTGTAACGGGAACACCAAACTATATGCAATTCACCACATAACTTGTTAATTTAAGTGTCGAATAGAGTGAAAACATGATCAAAATGTTAGAAAAGTAAATCCCAAAGGTTGTTTGGAGTTGCTTGGACTGTACAAAAATGGCTTAGTTTGCATCCATTTGCATACATCATGTGCAATCACCATACTATGTCGCCATTAAACTCGGGACTTTCACCATCAAACTGATTGTGGCACATGAACATTTTATATGTAAGACTGGTCTTAATTTGTCTTTACTTTTTCCGGAATCACCATTTGTTTGTCACATACGTAAACGAAGTGGCAAACATAGTTACGAAATAGCATGATACTACTTACCCCTATTTTATGCAACTGCCTCATCATACGACCCCTACCCTAAAGTGGCTCGACCAGCCATGTCGCAAATATTGGGTTCCATTGTTGCACATTGTATTTCATGCAAAAAAATAACTAAGTAAAAAGCAGGCCGAGGGCAGTGAATGTAACTACATGAAAGTGGACACGAAAGCGAGACATAATAGGCCTAGTATATTCCAACTACAGTTATTAAGGACACATCGAAATCCTGTCATATTTGGCTCGATAACAGACAAGAGTAGTCCGGCTCAAAAATAGTTTTGAATGGCCACCTTTTCTTGGTGACAGGTAAGAGGTAAGGTAAGTAACAAGAGGACACCATGCGTTACGTTTGCAACCTGAATTTTGAGGGTTTCATGCATCCAGAATCTGCATTTAAGGGTGACTGATATGAAATAAGCTGAAATAAATTGGAAGACAAGAGCCAGATCGATACTTGAAGTTGTTTTATTGGTCAAATTTATCTGCAATTCATGCGCATCAGTGCAAACAAAAGTATCAGTTTGCAATGTCACTGTTTTGGGGTCCGTGGGTGTCTATATGCTGATGCCGATGGTTCTCAGAAAGTAATGGGTGTACGTATAACTAAGATGTTATCTTATGTATATCTACTTGTATCTGGCATTAAACAGGAATAAATGTCTTCCAAATTAGTGTAATATTTTAGGAAATTCACTGGTTTTATATTTGAGTGCTTAGTGGTGACCCCTTTTCATGGAATGACCAGTCTATCAAATGTATCTTGTTGAAAAATAATGATACTTACAGAAAGGGTAGGGGGAGATTAGCGCAGAGGATTTCTCTGCCCGACAATCAGTTGTGACAGAGCAAACTGGCTAAACCCTATACATAGTTTACAATTTTCATCTTGTCTGATCTTGTCACCCTTGCTAGGAGAATTTAACCTCTATCAATAGACAACTAATATCTTTTCTATAGGGATGGCCAAGAGGAGGCAGTAATACTCAATGGCCACATTTTCCAACTGAAACCAAATATTTAAATCACTACTGCCAAAGTGGAATTCCAAATTGTTGTTTTAATTAATTACGCCACTATTGCTCAAAGGCACTTTTCAGGCACACTGAATTAGGGACATTACGCATGAACAGTATTAGATTCAGAACTGTGGAAAGCCATTTCAGTATTTAATTTTGGTTATTCCACATATGTCAAAAAGTTTTCAACATATGTATGAAGCTTTTAAACATATGTCTGAAGTGTGAATTTATTCCACATATGTGTAAAAGTTTTATACATATGTTGAAAACTTTTTTGACATGTGTGCAAAAGTTTTCAACATATGTAAAATAGTTAATTTATTTAACATACGTGTAAAACTTTTCAACTTATGTCTAAAACTTTCACACATATGTCTACAACTTTTACACATGTATAAAACGTTTCAACATAAGTGAAATAGCTAAATTATTTCACATATGTGCAAAACTTTTCACATATATCTAAAAGTTGCGACTTCTGCCGTAGGCACCGAATGCTCCCTGGTATCGTTATGGCGCCTTTTCCACCTGCAAACAAAGGAACAAACTGTCCACAGTGATAACATGGTATTCAGAAAGGTTGACTTTGAAATGGCTAAGAGACTGAGCCCGTGTGTTATTCCTACACTACATCATTGCTTTGTTAATTCAGGCTTTGTTCCCACCCTTCCCCCATTCTCCTCTTTCATTTCAAGGTTGCATGGACCCACCATACTCTATACCACATATAGCTGCCGCAGTCCTCAATTTTACGATCTGCTTTAGCTACAGAAGTAGAGGTGTGTTTGGGGACGATGGTCATGTACATGTATGGACCTTGAATCTACAATAACATACATAGTATTAATATTATAAGCTTCCATGTCCTCACTGTAGTTCCAAATATCTCACATTGTCGGAGAGACAAAAAAACAAACCCTGAAGGGACAGCGCCATTTTGAAATGGTCGTTACTTTATTTGACATATGTGGAAAAGTTTTGCACATATGTTAAAATGTCTTGTTCGAGCATATACTTATATGGTGTGGGCACTTGACAGTAGAAATTCCATCTGTGCAATGGGTTCTCCACTCTGTACACAGAAATATGTTGAAAGTGGAGGAAATGTGACTGTTTGAGGATATAATAGATAGGCCAATCCAAGGTCTTGAGTATCATCACTGCAGGCCTAGCTGAGTATCCACTCGGCTTCTGAAGCTCATACCATGAATTACATGTAGTACCAATTTCTTGGATATTCAGACATAATAATTAGACACAAAATTCTTATTGTATTGTTTTACATTGCACAGGGAAATTTGTGTATTGTATATGTAGGAAATTTTGAAATATATAATACAGGTATTCAGAGGTAGTGCATATTAATTTTTAATGAAATGGCCACCTTGGACATTGCTTGTTAAATTTTATCTGTTTGTATCAATTAAATTTTCCAGGTCAAGGTTGAAATAAAATGCAACTTTCTCAAAATAGATGACATCGACACCGTTAAGCAGCATTATTCTGCGGCAGTATCTGTACAAGCCAAGTGGCCGGAGCCAGCTATGCGAGACACCCCCCCGAAGGTATGGTAACACGTCTAAACTCTTAGCAGTATTGAAAAGAAATTTTGTCTCAAGTATGAAACATTTGGCCAACTGGCAACAGTTGTTTAGCTGACAGGTCGAGATGGGATCCTTATTCATGCACTGGGAATTCTACAGGTACCAGATCATTATAGACTAGAGGATATATCAGGCCTATGAGTAGTTTTCATTGAGCATATTAATCAGCCTCTTATAGTATACTTACACATAGAAATAAGCCTTTCCAACTGAGCCCTTCAATCATCATGCTGTTATTATCAAATAGAAAGCCCTGGTCTATGCTTAACCATGCTTTTTGTCTTTGAAACAGGATGTTGAGCAGTTTGATGGCAGGGGATATTGGCGTCCAAAAATCCACATTCTCAACTTGCTTTCCAACGCAGAAATGGAGAAGTTTCATTACTGTGTGAAGTTTAACGAGCCTGGTTATGAAGTTCCGCTTATGGTGCTGCTCTGGACATTTAAAGGAACTTTCAGAGAGAACTTGGAGCTTCAGCATTTCCCAGTGGATGTCCAGGTAAACAATATCTAGAGGTCGGGTATGAATCTTCAGACCGCATATTCAAACTTTTTGTTCATCCAGTGAATCACATCCCTATTACTAGTTGTTATGGGAAGTGCAATTTCACATTTTGGTCATTGAGGTAAACATTATCCAAAATGCCGTTTGTAAAATCAATTAAAACTGTTCCTTGGTAATTGTTTGTATAATTGTAAGCGCCCCCTAGTTGCCAAGAGGCAAATATTTGAATCAGTGCATCTTCCCTAGCCAAGGAGGTAGGTTTTGCCCCGCGCCACCTGGTGAGACTTGTTAGTTTGACGGATTTATTTTTCTCTGAGTTGTTCCCCTTCGTATTCAAGTCAACCAATCAGCGCAACTATCGATTGCAAAAAACGACCTCTTCATAGATAACTGGTTCCCAATCCACAGGCAAACGCTGTAATCCTTTGAATGGTGGAACTTATTCTAACCCGTATTTCTATTGGTCTGCATGGAAATACTTCGCACTCTGAGTAAATGGTGATAATGTTTATGTAGTTATGACACTGTAGGTGAAGTGCCAAAACCATCTGGACCTCGCCTCTTCACTCCAAGTCAGCTTACTGGATTTTGGTGATGGTTCTTCTGGCAGGACTAAAATTGCTTTCCACCTTGCTCCTCTGCTTGTAGGCTGTGATTGTGTAACCCGCAGCATGGAAGTTTAATCCCAAAATATACTCGACTGGAAAGAAAATTTTAAAATTGATTTCTCAGATTTTTGAAGCCAAGAATTATACTAACGATGCTCTAAAATGCGTGAAATGAATCTTCACAAATCAAAGTTGGATACGTGACTTTTTCACGGTTACAAGGAGTTCACAGGCCCGTAGCCTCTACCAATCTTGTGTATCAGTAAGTGTGAATTTTTTTTACTAACTCTAATTGTTACAGTTTATTTTGTTAGATTTCTATCTGTTTATTGATCAATGCCCGTGATATCAAAAATTCACAGAAAAACGTTCACCACAGTTGATCTTAACTACTAAATAACTTTTATCGAAATGTTATTTGCTGGATAATTTCTAAATGACGCTACTACTTCTTTAAAGATTCTATATTGTTGTCTTCGTAGGATTTGACCATTCAAGTTGCAACAGAACGATCTGATATAGAGGTGGACTTGGTGGAGGATCAGCATGCCTTGAGTACAGTGAATACTCATACCTTCATGGATTCCCAGGAATGGGACATATACCGTCATGTAGAAACGTTCAGGGACACCACCGTGGTGGAGTATGTAAGCTCGATAGTTCATCCCGTTCTCCATATCCAGTGCCGGGTGGCCAGGAAAATTGGCTACTTCGGCTGGAACGTCGTATTCATCATGGTGAGTGTGGTTGTACCTGTTGAATTACTTGGTGCAATTTCCATAATAATGAGGACTGATGGCTTTTCTTTCCATCAAAAATGATTTCCATAATAATGTTCTGATTTTTTAGATGCACTGATTTTTTAGATGATATATACCGAAAATCATAATGCCAGGTCAACTGACCTGTTCCAGCGACACCAAATTGTTCCCCCAAATTAATCCACTCATAACAAGAGCCTTATGGGCTTCAAAATACGCCCATGCATGCCTAACCCTTTAAAACATTGTATTAACTAGAATTTGATCTTGATGAAATTGGTCATGGTCAGTCAACCTGAATAGGCTTCACAGTAATTATCAGTTATATGTAATATTGTAAATTTGAAAAGCTTAGCCATGATCCTTTAAAGATGAAATGCAAAGGTTCGTCTAAATCACTTGATATGTGCAGTAAGATTGGAGAAATAATGTGTATATTAATTTCATTTCAGTTTTAAAACATTTGCTTAAGCCTAATAAAGTTAACAAGAGCCCAAGGGGCTTCAATATACGCCCGTATATCTGGAATTACATTGGTCCAAATTTCAAGGTTGCTTAATAGCCTTGATTCCA
>JAVTVY010054189.1:0-29963 GCA_036873755.1 Hanleya hanleyi
GGCCGGGCCGGGCCGGACAAAACCCCGGAGGTTGAACATCCGAACGTCTAAGGGGAACATTGGAACTCTTCTGGGTTTGGAGGTAGTTTTAGTAAAACCGTCACAACCCACGTGACCTGCGCAGCAGATTGGAAACGACACCCTAGTCTAGCCCCCTCACCTAGGCTTCACATGGATACCTCACTCGACCCAATAGGCCCATGAGGGGCTCGGCTAGACCCCAAAAACGTCTATTTCCATACTACGGCCAGGCTGCGCATGCGCAGAATGACGATATTTCAACCCCACACACACGTCATCAGAGGCTCCCTCACATAGGCTTCACATGGATACATCACACGACCCATTCGAACCGTGAATAGCCCATCTCTAACCCAAACACACACCCACATACCCCCCAAAATGTCTGCTTTCTATACTACGGGCCAGTCTGCGCATGCGCAGACGATTGAACACGGACGAACCATTAGTGTAGTCAAGTGCTCATCCACGAGAGCTTCAAAATAAGACCTCACTCGACCCCATTGGACCATTAGGGACTCACCTAGACTCCAACATGTCCACCCCGTATGGCCCTATACATCCATAGCCATGCAGTATAGGCCTATGGGCCTACCCAGGCCTCGGTGACTTTTTTCAAAAATTTCACCGATTCGCTCCGGGACACTTCCTATCATGTTCTAAATGACGAGACTAAGAAAACGAGACCCCACAACCTATACCGCAAATGTCTACAAGTAGGTTTCCCAGGGGGACAAACATTGGTCCTATACCCCCAGTATGGGACTATATGGGGCTATATCGTACTTTTTCAAAAATTTCACCGATTCGCTCCGGGACACTTCCTATCATGTTTGTCTTGACGAGACTAAGAAAACGAGATCCCACAACCTATACCGCAAATGTCGAGAAGTAGGTTTCCCAGGGGGACAAACATTGGTCCTATACCCCCAGTATGGGACTATATGGGGCTGTATCGTACTTTTTCTAAAATTTCACCGATTCGCTCCGGGACACTTCATATCATGTTTGTCTTGACGAGACTAAAAAAACGAGACCCCCACAACCTATACCGCAAATGTCGAGAAGTAGGTTTCCCAGTGGGACAAACATTGGTCCTATACCCCCAATATGGGACTATATGGGGCTATATCGTACTTTTTCAAAAATTTCACCGATTCGCTCCGCGACACTTCCTATCATGTTTGTCTTGACGAGACTAAGAAAACGAGACCCCACAACCTATACCGCAAATGTCGAGAAGTAGGTTTCCCAGGATGGTCCTATACCCCCCATACCCCATATAGGCATTTTCACATAATTTAGAATAAAGTCCGTGTTCCGTATTTTTTCAGGAAAATTTTTACATACACCCACCCTGGAACTAGGGGGAGATAACTCTATTGATAGGCAAGCCTCGTTAAACCCGGCGACCTATATAGCCCCATACCCCATATAGGCATTTTCCCGGATTTTTCGATAAAGTCCGTGTTCCGTTTTTTTTCACGAAAATTTTTACATGCACCCATCCATGACTGGATGCGCCCTCACATAGGCTTCACATGGATACCTCATAAGACTCCATCGGCCCATTAGGGGCTCCCCTAGCTCTAAAACGTCTATTTCCATACCCTTTTCCCACAATTCACTGTCTGCGCATGCGCTGAATGGTGACAACGCCCGAACCACTAGTCCAGTCAGATGCCCCCTCACAAAGGCTTCACATTGATACCTCATACGACTCCATCGGCCCATTAGGGACTCCCCTAGACCCCAAAACGTCTATTTCCATACCCTTTGGCCACCGCGCATGCGCAGAATGGCGATATTTCAACCTCACACGCAGCCCATCAAATGCCCCTTCACGAATGCTTCACTTTGATACCTCAGTTGACCCAATCGGTCCACTAGCGATCCCTACAGATTGCCGAACACTTCCACGAAAACCCACGTTTTGGGACTACTTTCGGTAGTAGTGTATAATGCCCGATTTCACGCTACTTTGACCCTGTTTTGGAGGTAATTTGGGGCGGAAACGTGGCGGTCAGGGAGGTCACGGGAGGAGAGGTCAACTGCAGTATAGTTCCGGCAGAAAGACCAAAAAGCTACCTCCAACACAGGAGAGTTCCAGTTGTGGCAGGGGATGTATTCCTCCGCGGTGATGCGGTCTGGCAGCGGTTTTGGCGGTGATTCGGTCGCGGAAAAAAGCTTCCGCGGAGAAAAAGTAGTCCCTAGATAAAATGGTCCGATTGGGTCGAGTGAGGTATCAAAGTGAAGCTTATGTGAAGGGGCATCTAATGGGCTGTGTGTGGGGTTGACCTATCGGCATTCTGCGCATGCGCGGTGGCCCAAGGGTATGGAAATAGACGTTTTGGGGTCTAGGGGAGCCCCTAACGGTCGAATGGGGTCATATGAGGTATCAAAGTGAAGCCTATGTGAGGGGGCATCTGATGGGTTGGGTGTGGGGTTGAACTATCGGCATTCTGCGCATGCGCTATGGCCGAAGGGTATGGAAATAGCCGTTTTGATGTCGAGGGGAGCCCTAATGGTCCGATGGAGGCATATGAGGTATCCATGTGAAGCATTCGTGAAGGGGCATCTGATGGGTTGGGTGTGCGGTAGGAATATCATTCTGCGCATGCGCAGGCGCAATACGGAGCTCTCGTCCAATGAGAAGCGAGTATTTCAAATCCGCCACAGAGCTCTCGTCCAATCAGAAGCGAGTATTTTGACCCGGTGCATTATGGGACATATCCAAGATGGCGGCACATATGTTCAAGATGGCGGCACATCCGGAGTCGAAAACTGGCCATTTGGGCTCAGTCCATAGTTGCGGATTTTTGGTCCCCCTCAAAATCTTTGAAGTTAATATTCCACCCCATGAGAATTTTTATTGGCTTATTGTTTATTAATATTTGTAATATCATTCAGTTGACTGGTTGATTTGCTTCAAATCAATACATGGTATTTTGTCAGTTAGATTGGCCAATGCTTCTCTATGAAGATGGAAGTGCGAAAGTGTGGCTGTAAATTGGGGCTTTTTTCTGCTTGCGAGCACATGGTATATTTTGCAGTGGGAAAATGTGCTTGAAATCCGCGTGGTCGACCCCCTATTTTCTTTGCCAATTTTTGTTGATCCTTCGACTGGGCACAGTGTCGGTGAGTTTCAAAGCAATCGATTGTCAAGTTTTTTCTGTGATGGGGAGAGAATATGACCTATTTTGGGCCAAATTTAGAGGATTTTCCTGAAGTTTGGGGCATGTTCAGTAGGGGTTATGGGGACCCTGATTTCGGTCAGCTATGTTTACATGTGTCTCAGCTTCATGGCAAGAGCCTACTCTTTCAGAAAATATATAGTTCTATGGGGGTTCTCTGAAAACACGGTTGCTGTTTGGCATATAATAAACCAGCCTACTGTTTAATTTCAGATGCCTTGGCTCTTCTATACACTGCTACCTATATGACAGAACAGGCATTTTCTCAGGTAACATTAAATTTGCATATCTGACTCGCAATTTTCCATCCAGAACTATTATTGTTTACTATCAAGTTGAACACAATTCAAAACAATGCTATTCACACCCAACACAGGACTGAAATTATTGAACCAGCACAGGGGCTTGGACTAGAAAGGGGGGGAGGGGTAACTCTTAGCATGGCCAGAAAATATCTGTTACAAGATGTGTAGAATTGCCAACATCAATGTTGGTGTTTTATCGGGAGGGGGTGTCAATTGTCCCAGGAATTTCCCAGAAGTTTTAGTGTCACAGAATAATTCCTCTGGGACCATTAAAACAGCCCCACCCCCACCCCCCACCCCTTCCCATAAAACCAGCATTGGAGATGGCAATACTTTACACAATGTAACAGATATTCCACTGTCATGCTAAGAGTTATCCACCCCTCCCCCCCTTCTAACCCAAGCTCCTATGCTGGTTTCATAATTCCAGTCATGTGTTGGGTGTGAATATCATTGTTTTGAATTGTGTTCAACATAATAGTAAACAATATTAGTACTGAATGCAAAATTTTCAGTCAAATATATTCAAATTTGACATAGCGGTCCAGCCTGACAAAATGGCGTCGCAAAAACTGTCAAAATATGAATGGGGTAGGGGGAAAGTTGTGGCTCTGTTTTATCTTAATATGACTTTCAACCATTGACTGTCATATACCATTATACTTGTACAGACCCATAAATTGAAGTGAATAGATAAAAATAAATCCACAAAAAGTACCCTTCACTTAAAGGGCTCAGTCCACAGTTGCGGATTTTTGGTCCCCCTCAAAATCTTTGAAGTTAATATTCCACCAGGTTTGACCCCATGAGAATTTTTATTGGCTTATTGTTTATTAATATTTGTAATATCATTCAGTTGACTGGTTGATTTGCTTCAAATCAATACATGGTATTTTGCCAGTTAGATTGGCCAATGCTTCTCTATGAAGATGGAAGTGCGAAAGTGTGGCTGTAAATTGGGGCCTTTTTCTGCTTGCGAGCACATCGTATATTTTGCAGTGGGAAAATGAGCTTGAAATCCGCGTGGTCGACCCCCTATTTTCTTTGCCAATTTTTGTTGATCCTTCGACTGGGCACAGTGTCGGTGAGTTTCAAAGCAATCGATTGTCAAGTATTTTCTGTGATGGGGAGAAAATATGACCTATTTTGGGCCAAATTTAGAGGATTTTCCTGAAGTTTGGGGCATATTCAGTAGGGGTTATGGGGACCCTGATTTCGGTCAGCTATGTTTACATCTGTCTCAGCTTTATGGCAAGAGCCTACTCTTTCAGAAAATATATAGTTCTATGGGGGTTCTCTGAAAACACGGTTGCTGTTTGGCATATAATAAACCAGCCTACTGTTTAATTTCAGATGCCTTGGCTCTTCTATAGACTGCTACCTTTCGTCGGGATGTGGTAACCTAGTGTCGAAAACTGGACCCTGTATGGGTCCCGCTAGACGTTTTGGAGCTAGGGGAGCCACTAGTGGTCCAATGGGGTCGAGTGAGGTATCAAAGTGAAGCATTCGTGAAGGGGCATCTGATGGGCAGGGTGTGGGTTGAAATATCGACCATCTGCGCATGCGCGGTGGCCCAAGTGTATGAAAATAGACGTTTTGGGATGTAGGGGAGCCCCTAATGCGCCGATCGAGTCGTATGAGGTATCAATGTGAACCCTAGGTGAGGGGGCATCTGACTGGACTATTGGCTCGAGCGTTGTCACCATTCTGCGCATGCGCAGACAGGGAATTGTGGGAAAAGGGTGTGGAAATAGACGTTTTGGGATCTAGGGGAGCCCCTAATGGGCCGATGGGATCATACGAGGTATCAATGTGAAGCATTCGTGAAGGGGCATCCAGCCATGGGTGGTTGCATGTAAAATTTTCCCTGAAAAAAAACGGAACACGGACTTTATCGAAAAATCCGGGAAAATGCCTATATGGGGTATGGGGCTATATAGGTCGCCGGGTTTAACGAGGCTTGCCTATCAATAGAGTTATCTCCCCCTAGTTCCAGGGTAGGTGTATGTAAAATTTTTCCTGAAACAATACGGAACACGGACTTTATTCTAAATTACGTGAAAATGCCTATATGGGGTATGGGGGGGTATAGGACCATCCTGGGAAACCTACTTCTCGACATTTGCGGTATAGGTTGTGGAGGCTCGTTTTCTTAGTCTCGTCAAGACAAACATGATAGGAAGTGTCGCGGAGCGAATCGGTGAAATTTTTGAAAAAGTACGATATAGCCCCATATAGTCCCATACTGGGGGTATAGGACCAATGTTTGTCCTACTGGGAATCCTACTTCTATACATTTGCGGTATAGGTTGTGTGGTCTCGTTTTCTTAGTCTCGTCATTTAGAACATGATAGGAAGTGTCGCGGAGCGAAACGGTGAAATTTTTGAAAAAAGTCACTGAGACCCATATAGACCCATACAGGCCCATACTGGGAGTATAGGATCAATGTTTGTCCCCTGGGAAACTTACTTCTATACATTTGCGGTAGGGTTGTTTGGATTTATTTTTCACATTGCGTCATTTAGAACACGATAGGAAGTGTCGCGGAGCGAATCGGTGAAATTTTTGAAAAAAGTCACCGAGACCCATATAGACCCATATAGGCCAATACTGGGGGTATAGGACCGATGTTTGTCCCACTGGGAAACCTACTTCTATACATTTGCGGTAGGGTTGTTTGGATTTGTTTTTCACGTCTCGTCATTTAGAACACGATGGGAAGGTTCCCGGAGCGAAACGGTAACATTTTTAGAAAAAGTCACCGAGGCCTGGGTAGACCCATAGGCCTATACTGCATAGCTATGGGAGTATAGGCCCATACGGGGTGGACGTTTTGAGGTCTAGGTGAGTCCCTAATGATCCTATGGTGTCGTATGAGGTCTTATTTTGAAGCTCTCGTGGAGGAGCATCCGACTCGACTAATGGTTCGTCCGTGTACACTAGTCTGCGCATGCGCATTTGGGCCCGTAGTAGAGAAAGCAGGCATTTTTGGGGTATGTGGGTGTGTGTTTGGGGTAGAGATGCACTATTCACGGTCCGAATGGGTCGTGGAAGGTGTCAAAGTGAAGCTTGTGTGGGTTAGAGTCAGAATGGTGTGTTTTTATGTGCAAGTCGTGTCAATCTGCGCATGCGCAGTTTGTTGTAGTAAGTAAAGTGACCATTTTGGGGGGTATGTGGGTGTGTGTTTGGGGTAGAGATGGACCGCTATGGGTCCGAATGGGCCGTGAAAGGTGTCAAAGTGAAGCTTGTGTGGGTTAGAGTCAGAATGGTGTGTTTTTAAGTGCAAGTCGCGTTAATCTGCGCATGAGCAGTTGGTTGTAGTAGCTAAAGTGCGCATTTTGGGGCAGCACATGAAGGTATTTGGGGTCGAGATGGACTATTCACGGTTCACGGTGTTATCTTGTAGCTCTCGGGGTGTAGACCCCGATTTGAGTCATGTTCGCGTCATCTGTGACGTCATCAGTAGGAGTAGTAGCGAAAGTGAGCATTTTGGGGCAGTGCAGGAAGGTATTTTGGGTAGAGAGGGGCCATTCTCAGTCCGAATGCGTCGTGGGAGGTGTCATCTTGTAGTTCTCGGGGTGCAAACCCCGATTTGAGGGCTGTTCACAGCATCTGTGACGTCATTGGTGACGTTATCAGTAGGAGTAGTAGCGAAAGTGAGCCTTTTGGGGCAGTGAAGGAAGGTATTTGGGGTAGAGATGGACCACTATTGGTCCGAATGTGTCATGGGAGGTGTCATGTTGTAGCTCTTGGAGTGTAGACCCCGATTTGAGGCATGTTCGCGTCATCTGTGACGTCATCGGTGACGTCATCAGTAGGAGTAGTAGCTAAACAGAGCATTTTGGGGCAATGAAAGGAGGTATTTGGTGTAGAGATGGACTATCCTTGGTCAGAATGCGTCCTGTGGGCTGTCATCTTGTAGCCTTCGGGATGGAGATCACGATTTGGGGAAGTCCACAGCATCTGTGACGTCATTGCTGACGAAATCAGTACAAGTAGCAGCGAAAGTTAGCATTTTGGGGCAGTGAAGGAAGGTATTTGGTGTAGAGATAGACCATCCATATCTGTGATGCATTATACCAAATCTGTGCTGTATTATACCATATCTGTCCTGAATTATACCATATCTGTGCTGTATTATACCATATCTGTCTTGTGTTATACAATATCTGTCTGTATTATACCAAGTCTGTCCTGTATTGTACAATGTTTGTCCTCTATTATGCCATATATGTCCTGTATTATACCAAATCTGTCCTATATTATACAGTATCTGTCCTTTATTATACCAAATCTGTGCTGTATTATAGCATATCTATACTGTATTGTACAATATACCTTCTGTATTATACAATATTTGCCCTCTATTATCCCATATCTGTGCTGTATTATACCATAAGTGATGTATTATACAATATCTGTACTATATTACACCATATCTGTACTGTATTGCATCGTATATGTCCTGTGTTATACCATGTCTGTGCTGTATTTTACAGTATGTCCTGTATTGTACCATATATGACCTGTATTATACCATATCTGTCCTATATTATACAATGTTTGTCCTCTAATATACCATACCTGAGATGCATTATACCGTATATCTGTGCTGTATTATACCATATCTGATCTGCATTATACCAAATATGTGCGGTATTATACCATATCTGTGCTGTATTATCCCGTGTCTGTACTGTATTATACAGTATCTGTCCTGTATTTTACCATATATGTCCTGTGTTATACCATATCTGTCTTGTATTATACAATGTTTGTCCTCTATTGTATCATATCTGTCATGCATTATACCATATATATGTGCTGTATTATACCACATATGTCCTGCATTATACCAAATCTGTGCTGTACTATACCATATCTGTCCTGAATTATAACATATCTGTGCTTTATTATACAATATCTGTCCTGCATTATACCAAATCTGTGCTGTATTATACCATAACTGTTCTGTATTATACCATATGTGATGTATTATACAATATCTGTCCTGTATTATACCATATCTGTGCTGTATTGTATCATATATTTCCTGTGTTATACCATATCTGCGCTGTATTTTACAGTATCTGTCCTGTATTGTACCATATATGACCTGTATTATACCGTATCTGTCCTGTATTATACAATGTTTGTCCTCTAATATACCATATCTGAGATGCATTATACCATATATCTGTGCTGTATTATACCATATCTGTCATGCATTATACCAAATATGTGCGGTATTATACCATATCTGTGTTGTATTATCACGTGTCTGTGCTGTATTATACAGTATCTGTCCTGTATTGTACCATATATGTCCTGTATTATACCAGATCTGTCTTGTATTATACAATGTTTGTCCTCTATTGTATCATATCTGTCATGCATTATACCATATATATGTGCTGTATTATACCATATCTGTCCTGCATTATAGCAAATCTGTGCTGTACTATACCATATTTCTCCTGAATTATAACATATCTGTGCTTTATTATACAACATCTGTCCTGCATTATACCAAATCTGTGCTGTATTATACCATATCTGTCTTGAATTATACCATATCTGTGCTGTATTATACCATATCTGTCCTACATTATACCAAATATGTGTGGTATTATACCATATCTGTACTGTGTTATACCATATCTGTGATGTATTATGCCATATCTGTGCTGTATTGTAGCATATATGCCCTGTGATGTACCATATCTGTGCTGTATTATACAGTATCTGTCCTGTATTATATCATATCTGTCATTCAATATACCATATATGTGCTGTATTATCCCGTGTCTGTACTGTATTATACAGTATCTGTCCTGTATTGTAACATATATGTCCGGTATTATACCATATCTGTCTTGTAGTATACAATGTTTGTCCTCTATTATATCATATCTGTCATGCATTAAACCATATATATGTGCTGTATTATACCATATCTGCCCTGCATTATAACAAATCTGTGCTGTACCTTACCATATCTGTCCTGAATTATAACATATCTGTGCTGTATTATACGATATCTGTCCTGCATTATACTATATCTGTGCTGTATTATACCATATCTGTCTTGAATTATACCATATCTGTGCTGTATTATACCATATCTGTTCTGTGTTATACCATAGCTGTTCTGTATTTTGCCAAATCTATCCTGTATGGTACCATGTTTGTCCTCTATTATACAATATAAGTTCTGTATTATACAAAATATGTGCTGTATTATACAATATATATCCTGTATTATATAAAATCTGTGTAGTATTATACCATGTCTGTCCTGTATTGTACCATACATGTCCTGTATTATACAACATATGTTCTGTATTATAAAATTTTTGCCCTCTATTATACCATCTCTGTGCTGTGTTATACCGGAGCTCAGAGGTCGGAAATATTATATAATATATATATTGGTATATTAGAGGACAAACATTGTATAATACAGGACAGATACGGTATAATACAGGTCATATATTGTACAATACAGGACAGATACTGTATAATACAGCACAGACACGTGATAATACAACACAGATATGGTATAATACCGCACATATTTGGCATAATGCATGACAGATATGGTATAATACAGCACAGATATATGGTATAATGCATCTCAGATATGGTATATTAGAGGACAAACATTGTATAATACAGGACAGATACGGTATAATACAGGTCATATATGGTACAATACAGGACAGATACTGTAAAATACAGCACAGATATGGTATAACACAGGACATATATGATACAATACAGCACAGATATGGTATAATACAGGACAGATATTGTATAATACATCACATATGGTATAATACAGCACAGGTATGGTATAATAGAGGGCAAATATTGTATAACACTGCACAGATTTTATATAATACAGGACATATGCTGTATAATACAGCACAGATTTTGTATAAAACAGAACTAATATTGTATAATAGAGGACAAACATGGTACCATACAGGATAGATTTGGTACTAACACAGAACAGTTATGGTATAATACAGCACAGATTTGGTATAATGCAGGACAGATATTGTATAATAAAGCACAGATATGTTATAATTCAGGACAGATATGGTATAGTACAGCACAGATTTGGTATAATGCAGGACATATGTGGTATAATACAGCACATATATATGGTATAATACATGACAGATATGATACAATAGAGGACAAACATTGTATAATACAAGACAGATATGGTATAATACAGGACATATATGGTAAAATACAGGACAGATACTGTATAATACAGTACAGACATGGGATAATACAGCACAGATATGGTATAATACCGCACATATTTAGTATAATGCAGGTCAGATATGGTATAATACAGCACAGATATACGGTATAATGCATCTCAGGTATGTTATATTAGAGGACAAACATTGTATAATACAGGACACATATGGTATAATACAGGTCATATATGGTACAATACAGGACATACTGTAAAATACAGCACAGATATGGTATAACACAGGACATATATGATGCAATACAGTACAGATACGGTATAATACAGGACAGATATTGTATAATACATCACATATGGTATAATACAGCACAGATATGGGATAATAGAGGGCAAATATTGTATAATACAGAAGGTATATTGTAAAATACAGGACATATGGTACAATACAGTATAGATATGCTATAATACAGCACAGATTTGGTATAATAAAGGACAGATACTGTATAATACAGGACAGATTTGGTATAATACAGGACATATATGGCATAATAGAGGACAAACATTGTACAATACAGGACAGACTTGGTATAATACAGAGAGATATTGTATAACACAGGACAGATATGGTATAATACAGCACAGATATGGTATAATTCAGGACAGATATGGTATAATACAGCACAGATTTGGTATAATGCATGACAGATATGGATGGTCTATCTCTACACCAAATACCTTCCTTCACTGCCCCAAAATGCTAACTTTCGCTACTACTTGTACTGATTTCGTCAGCAATGACGTCACAGATGCTGTGGACTTCCCCCAAATCGTGATCTCCACCCCGAAGGCTACAAGATGACAGCCCACAGGACGCATTCCGACCAAGGATGGTCCATCTCTACACCAAATACCTCCTTACATTGCCCCAAAATGCTCTGTTTGGCTACTACTCCTACTGATGACGTCACCGATGACGTCACAGATGACGCGAACATGCCTCAAATCGGGGTCTACACTCCAAGAGCTACAACATGACACCTCCCATGACACATTCGGACCAATAGTGGTCCATCTCTACCCCAAATACCTTCCTTCACTGCCCCAAAAGGCTCACTTTCGCTACTACTCATACTGATGATGTCACCAATGACGTCACAGATGCTGTGGACAGCCCTCAAATCGGGGTTTGCACCCCGAGAACTACAAGATGACACCTCCCACGACGCATTCGGACTGAGAATGGCCCCTCTCTACCCAAAATACCTTCCTGCACTGCCCCAAAATGCTCACTTTCGCTACTACTCCTACTGATGACGTCACCCATGACGTCACAGATGACGCGAACATGCCTCAAATCGGGGTCTACACCCCGAGAGCTACAAGATAACACATTTCAGGACGCATTCGAACCGTGAATAGTCCATCTCGACCCCAAATACCTTCATGTGCTGCCCCAAAATGCGCACTTTGGCTACTACAACCAGCTCCGCATGCACAGACTAACGCGACTTGCACTTAAAAACACACCATTCTGATTCTAACCCACACAAGCTGCACTTTGAAACCTTCCACGACCCATTCGGACCCATAGCGGTCCATCTCTACCCCAAACACACACCCACATACCCCCAAAATGGCCACTTTACTTAATACAACAAACTGCGCATGCGCAGATTGACGCGACATGCACTTAAAACACACCATTCTGACTCAACCCACACAAGCTTCACTTTGACACCTTCCACGACCCATTCGGACCGTGAATAGTGCACCTCTACCCCAAACACACACCCATATACCCCAAAAATGCCTGCTTTCTCTACTACGGGCCGACTGCGCATGCGCAGACTATTGCACACGGAAGAACCATTAGTCCAGTCGGATGCTCCTCCACGAGAGCTTCAAAATAAGACCTCATACGACACCATAGGACCATTAGGGACTCACCTAGACCCCAAAACGTCCACCCCGTATGGGCCTATACTCCCATAGCCATGCAGTATAGGCCTATGGGTCTACCCAGGCCTCGGTGACTTTTTCCAAAAATTTCACCGTTTCGCTCCGGCACCCTTCCCATCGTGTTCTAAATGACGAGACGTGAAAAACAAATCCAAACAACCCTACCGCAAATGTATAGAAGTAGGTTTCCCAGTGGGACAAACATCGGTCCTATACCCCCAGTATGGGACTAGGGCCTATATGGGTCTATATGGGTCTATATGGGTCTCGGTGACTTTTTTCAAAAATTTCACCGTTTCGCTCCGGGACACTTCCTATCATGTTCTAAATGACGAGACGTCAAAAACAAATCCAAACAACCCTACCGCAAATGTCTAGAAGTAGGTTTCCCAGTGGGACAAACATCGGTCCTATACCCCCAGTATGGGCCTATATGGGTCTATATGGGTCTCGGTGACTTTTTTCAAAAATTTCACCGATTCGCTCCGCGACACTTCCTGTCGTGTTCTAAATGACGAGACGTGAAAAACAAATCCAAACAACCCTACCGCAAATGTATAGAAGTAAGTTTCCCAGGGGACAAACATTGATCCTATACCCCCAGTATGGGCCTATATGGGTCTATATGGGTCTCAGTGACTTTTTTCAAAAATTTCACCGTTTCGCTCCGCGACACTTCCTATCATGCTCTAAATGACGAGACTAAGAAAACGAGACCTCACAACCTATACCGCAAATGTATAGAAGTAGGTTTCCCAGTAGGACAAACATTGGTCCTATACCCTCAGTATGGGACTATATGGTGCTATATCGTACTTTTTCAAAAATTTCACCGATTCGCTCCGCGACACTTCCTATCATGTTTGTTTTGACGAGACTAAGAAAACGAGACCCCACAACCTATACCGCAAATGTCGAGAAGTAGGTTTCCCAGGGGGACAAACATTAGTCCTATACCCCAATATGGGATATATGGGGCTATATCGTACTTTTTCAAAAATTTCACCGATTCGCTCCGCGACACTTCCTATCATGTTTGTCTTGACGAGACTAAGAAAACGAGACCCCACAACCCATACCGCAAATGTGGAGAAGTAGGTTTACCAGGATGGTCCTATACCCCCCCATACCCCATATAGGCATTTTCACGTAATTTAGAATAAAGTCCGTGTTCCGTATTGTTTCAGGAAAATTTTTACATACACCCACCCTGGAACTAGGGGGAGATAACTCTATTGATAGGCAAGCCTCGTTAAACCCGGCGACCTATATAGCCCCATACCCCATATAGGCATTTTCCCGGATTTTCCGATAAAGTCCGTGTTCCGTTTTTTTCAGGAAAAATTTTACATGCAACCACCCATGACTGGATGCCCCTTCACGAATGCTTCACATTGATACCTCATATGATCCCATCGGCCCATTAGGGGCTCCCCTAGATCCCAAAATGTCTATTTCCATACCCCTTTCCCACAATTCCCTGTCTGCGCATGCGCAGAATGGTGACAACGCTCGAGCCACTAGTCCAGTCAGATGCCCCCTCACCTAGGGTTCACATTGATACCTCATACGACTCCATCGGCCCATTAGGGGCTCCCCTACATCCCAAAACGTCTATTTTCATACCCTTGGGTCACCGCGCATGCACAGAATGTCGATATTTCAACCCCACACCCCTGCCCATCAGATGCCCCTTCACGAATGCTTCACTTTGATACCTCACTCGACCCCATTGGACCACTAGTGGCTCCCCTAGCTCCAAAACATCTAGCGGGACCCATACAGGGTCCAGTTTTCGACACTAGGTTACCACATCCCGACGAAATGGCCAGTTTTCGACACCGGATGTGCCGCCATCTTGAACATACGTGCCGCCATCTTGGATATGTCCCATAATGCACCGGGTCAAAATACTCGCTTCTGATTGGACGAGAGCTCTGTGACTGATTTGAAATACTCGCTTCTGATTGGACGAGAGCTCCGTATGGCGTCTGCGCATGCGCAGAATGATATTCCTACCGCACACCCAACCCATCAGATGCCCCTTCACGAATGCTTCACATGGATACCTCATATGCCTCCATCGGACCATTAGGGCTCCCCTCGACACCAAAACGGCTATTTCCATACCCTTTGGCCATCGCGCATTCGCAGAATGCCGATAGTTCAACCCCACACCCAACCCATCAGATGCCCCTTCACATAGGCTTCACTTTGATACCTCATATGACCCCATTGGACCATTAGGGGCTCCCCTAGATCCCAACACGTCTATTTCCTTACCCTTGGGCCACCGCGCATGCGCAGAATGCCGATATGTCAACCCCACACCCAGCCCATTAGATGCCCCTTCACATAAGCTTCACTTAGATACCTCACTCGACCCAATCGGACCATTTTATCTAGGGACTACTTTTTCTCCGCGGAAGCTTTTTTCCGCGACCGAATCACCGCCAAAACCGCTGCCAGACCGCATCACCGCGGAGGAATACATCCCCTGCCACAATTGGAACTCTCCTGTGTTGGAGGTAGCTTTTTGGTCTTTCTGCCGGAACTATACTGCAGTTGACCTCTCCTCCCGTGACCTCCCTAACCGCCACGTTTCCGCCCCAAATTACCTCCAAAACAGGGTCAAAGTAGCGTCAAATCGGGCATTATACACTACTTTCGGTCCGCGGAGGCAGACCGCATCATCGCTAGACCGCATCACCGCGGAGAAATACATGCCCCCAAGGTCACGCCCCATTGGGTAATGTCATGTTTAAGTTTCACGGCATTTCAACCAAAACTTTGACTATAAGGTGGACACAAACAAACAGACACTGTTAGATCAATTATAGTGAGATACGTATGAGGACTGCCTTTTCATGGAAAACTGTGTGGAAAGGATAAATATGTGATCCACATGAACGAAGGTGTTCGTCATGCAAAAGAGACACAGGAGAATATGTAGAACTTTACGAGAAAATGGTAAGTAACAACCATTTGCTTTCGCTTAAGAATTTTAGTAATTCATCAAAAATACCCGACAAATGCTGTTTTAAACTTGTGCCACTGCATGTCAATCTCATCAACATTTAACTTGACTGATTTTTTCAGAAAACAAAGATCCCTGACTGCCATGCTTCCCTTATGAATAAGCGCAATCAAATTAAGCCAGCAGGACTAAGACTTCTTATACTCTGGAAAACGACATCGAATTCCATTTTGCTAAACGTGCAGGATACAATCTAATACTATATTCCAGGGTAAGGGATATTAGTTACTGACACTGATTTGATTATATAAAGCTATTATACAAAAAGTAACTATTTGCATAATAAACGTATTATATTATAAAAGTGTGAATATTAGCCGTGGAAAATTATCTCAATTTGAATGCATATCTATACATAGAATGAGCCTTTTATTTATCAAGAAGTTTTAAATTTTCCATTCATTTGATGAATGTCGGATAGAACACGCCTTAGACAAAATAAATCTGTCTCAGTTGTACGACTTTTGGCCTAGATCCTTCTTTGTGGAATATCCATTATTTTCAATTGAACAAAATTGGATGACATGCAACAAAATAGGTTATATACCTAGATTAAAACAACCACGCCAAATTTCGAATCCCGTTATTCAAGAAATATTCCTACGAAGTAGGCTACAGATCGCAAATTGTCCGGCAATGAGTCAATCAGTCAGTCCATCCGAATCCTTTCGTCGGCAAATAAGGAGAACCGTTGACATTAGAACCTTGATTTTTGGCATGAACGTGCATTAGGGCATTGTTACCAGCAAGTTCTGAGTTGGTCGAATTCTGATTAAAATTTGATTTATAATTTTTTTTTTTTATTATTTATTGATGGCTCAGCGAGTACACTGTCATGCCCATCGGGAAGCCTTGGCTGTATGTTTCACTGTATACACAGTGGTGGGATATGCCATCCGTAATTGTTTTTATGAAATAGGAAATGCTAATTTTCCATCATTTGTTAGTGCATTTATCTACACCGCTATGCCAGCCTTAATACACACAATTCAGTATATTGTCATAGATAAATGTAAACTGTGGCCTTTAACGTGTATCCTATTTCACATCCAAACCTTTCATCACTGACCACAGCAGGCTTCAAATTCAGGTCAGATTACCCACTGATGGTGAAATATCCTACTTCAACCAATTAGGTCAGCCTGGTGCAATAACCCAGCAGAAGAAAGAAAGATGTGGTATCATCCTTCAGATTAGTCTGTGTGAGCGACAGTGATAACAGTTTACTGAGGGCGAAACAAAGCCATGACGGCATGTTTAAAGGGTCTTCTTTTGGTAGAATTTAACTAGATAAAGTAACTTTGATCATGATGTGGGAATATGATAACTTGAGTTTTTTTGTACCTCTTGAATATTGACTAGGCCTATATATCACACTTGGATATAATTTAAACAAAAAATTACATGTGTGAACAAAATATGTCTAAATTTGTCTTGTCATTTCAAATCTTGATCCATTTTGATTCCTTGATTAGGGGATACAGAATCACTGCCACGGAGTGTGTTGATGTGTCACAGCAATGCATTTCCGATTCACACAACGAAGCTGAGGTGGTTTAACGTTTATCAATGAAGAAAATCACCGATCAACCGCCATAGAATAGAATGTGAAACAAGAAAACCGGAATAGTACATTCATCAGATTGCCGATACCCAAAATGTGTTGTCTCATATATCTAGATAACAACGTGATGTATTTATTCGTCTTTGTACCGGATATGCTCAGGAGAAGGACATAGAATCATTATTATCTTGTGCAGAGAAGGTGTTGGTCTTGAGCTGAACTACCGTAAACTACATAAATGCAATCTTTCTACTATAGTACTATATATAAAAATATGTTGTATTGTTGTGAAAATAATGTGATTCAAAACGTTGTGTTGATCCTGGACAAGGGCACTGAAAACCATTAAAGTGATGTAAATGTATTTTCACACGTAAAGCTTGAAATCTACTGAACCTTTATTATTCAATATGTTTCCTTTAGTTAAAATGAAGGCGCATTAGAAGACTGTTACCAACAAGTTCTGAGCTGACCTACTTTTGATGAAAATTCCTGGTGATTTTTGATGAAAATCACTGGCGATTCTGACTTGGGTGGTGCCCATCTTAATATAGGCAGGATTTCAACTGGGGGTGGGGATTTCCAAGAGTTGAGTTCGCGTTCGAGTCCTAATGCCTACTCTACTTCGTAGGTCCTGTGACGTTAGTCACACTGCTCATGTATGGAATGGCTAGCTAAAAACCGTATTCAATCAATCAGGCGAAAATTTGGTCACTCACAAGATGATTTTGAAGGCTTTCCATAAGCAAACATTTATTAAATGTGTGTAAGATCGTTTGATTACTGGGACGGGTTCGATATGGGGATCCATGGGGACGACAATTCACAAGGAATATCGGACTTCTTTTTTTTGGGGGGGCGAAAGAGAAATAAGATACACGCATACAATTTGTTCTCGAGAAATTCTGAAAAGACTTTCATGATTGTTGACGAATGTAACATTACACGCTATGCCATTTGCAGGCGATCTTGAGGAATGCTAATCGTTTGGAGTGTTTTCTTTATATTTTTGTATTGACAACGGCGACTTCAACCAGTGTCATGATGAGAAAGTCCTGCAGACGAAGAATTCAGTGTGAAGTAGAACTTACATGTATCATTGTAAATTATGTCTTGACGTGTAACTTATTAACCTATAAGCGGCTTTATTGCGAGACGATCCTTATATTATTATTTCAGAGGAATATTAAATTTCAAGCATGCCAATTGCAAATGTGAGAATTTGTAGAATGTATTAAACCGTCTCCATAGTAATATTTCTCTGTTGCAACATTTTCATAAACCTTGAATATAATATCCACCACAGTGAGTATGAACAGTGGCTTATGCTGTATTTCTATTGTATCTAGATCTATTATTGTCTAATGAAAAGGGTACTTCGATTTTGGAAGCATAAATTGTTCAAGAGTGATGGTGGGCTACTGAAGTTTGGATTTAGGCCTAAAGCTTTTATATAGACCAATGTTACTCTGGGATGAATGTTTGGCCTTTCAATGTAATTTACTCGACCATACCCTGTTTCAACTGTTATACCACTATTGGTTATAGTTTCTAGCAATATACTTAAAGGAAATATTGCCAGTCGAAAGTATTTGTACATTACTGAATTATTTTTTCTAGGTTTTCTCACAACACGACTATAATTAGGTTCAAATTTATATGTGTAATACCCTTTCATTGTCGCACGGGAAACTCAAAAGATTCGACCTGTCTTGGAAAGCGAGTGGGATAACGTGAGTTGTAGTATATAACAATCCTTTCGGGCCGTATTTCACCCGGATGTAACTATGACGTCACAACTTCCTATGGTGGCGCCATCTGTACACTTTGGACGCAAGGGAGACAACTCGATCTGCCAGAGTTTGGCCGCCATCTTGAATTTTTGAGGCGGTGTGGGCGGCCATCTTGAATTGTGTGGAAAAGGGGATGTATTCCTCCGCGGTGACGCCGTCCTGGCGGTGATGCGGTCGCGGGAAAAAGCTTCCGCGGAGAAATAGTAGTCCCTAGACTGGAAATACGCTGCATGGTCCGATGGGGCTCTTTTCAGTTTTGTCATGCGTGTTTTCACAGAAGAAAGAAAGAAAGAAAGAAAGAAAGAAAGAAAGAAAGAAAGAAAGAAAGAAAGAAAGAGAAAGAAAGAAAGAAAGAAAGAAAGAAAGAAATAAATAAATTTTAATAAATAAATAATAAATTAATTAATTGATTTTAATTAATTAATACACACTTTACAACGAAAGGGTGCTAGTGGGACTCGAACCCGGGTCTCCTCGATCTAGAGGCAGACACGTTATCCATTACGCCACGAGCTAAAGGCTACAAGCCAAAGTTGAAAATGGTCTATATATGTCTACGGCCCATACTGGCACACTGGCCAATGTTGAACCTAATGGGAAACTTACTTCTATACATTTGCGGTAGGGTTGTGGGGTCTCGTTTTCTTAGTCTCGTCATTTAGAACACGATAGGAAGTGTCCCGGAGCGAATCGGTGAAATTTTTGAAAAACTACGATACATATAGATTATCACTACGAGTGGTCATTTATCTGATTTTTATCACACGAGTTTGATAAAAATCAGATAAATGACCACGAGTGTTATAATTTATTTCTCACATCAAAATAATGTTGAAAAATAATCAAAAATATAGTTAGCAAACTGTAAGGGTGTGGTACAGGTTTTGTATCACATGGGTGTATCACATTGCTTTTGGCCGCTGTGATGTGAGAAAGCCCCATATAGTCCCATACTGGGGGTATAGGATCAATGTTTGTCCCCCTGGGAAACGTACTTCTATACATTTGCGGTAGGGTTGTGGCGTCTCGTTTTCTTAGTCTCGTCATTTAGAACACGATAGGAAGTGTCCTGGAGCGAATCGGTGAAATTTTTGAAAAAGTACGATACAGCCCCATATAGTCCCATACTGGGGGTATAGGACCAATGTTTGTCCCCCTGGGAAACCTACTTGTAGACATTTGCGGTATAGGGTGTGGGGTCTCGTTTTCTTAGTCTCGTCATTTAGAACATGATAGGAAGTGTCCCGGAGCGAATCGGTGAAATTTTTTAAAAAAAGTCACCGAGACCCATATAGACCCATATAGTCCCATACTGGGGGTATAGGATCAATGTTTGTCCCCCTGGGAAACTTACTTCTATACATTTGCGGTATAGGTTGTGGGGTTCGTTTTCTTAGTCTCGTCATTTAGAACATGATAGGAAGTGTCTCGGAGCGAATCGGTGAAATTTTTGAAAAAAGTCGCCTAGGCCTGGGTAGGCCCATAGGCCTATACTGCATGGCTATGGTGTATAGGGCCATACGGGGAACGTGTTGGAGTCTAGGTGACCAATGGTCCAATGGGGTCGAGTGAGGTCTTATTTTGAAGCTCTCGTGGAGGAGCACTTCACTACACTAATGGTTCGTCCGTGTTCAATAGTCTGCGCATGCGCAGACTGGCCCGTAGTATAGAAAGTAGGCATTTTGGGGGGTATGTGGGTGTGTGCTTGTGTTAGAGATGGGCTATTCACAGTTCGAATGGGTCGTGTGAGGTATCCATGTGAAGCCTAGGTGAGGGAGCCTCTGATGGCGTGGATGTGGGGTTGAAATATCAATATCATTCTGCGCATGCGCAGCCTGGATCGCGGGACAAAAGGTCACATCCAGGTCAAACGGATCAATGTCCAATGAGACAATGTTGCGGCATCGATATAGTCAGAGCTTGAGCACAAAAAGGGGATTCTAGATTAACCTGGGAAAGATGGGCAGTTCGATTTGGACCAATCAGCGGTCGAGAAAAAGAGCCAATCAGCGGTCGAGAAACAGAACCAATCAGCGGTCGGACAATCAGCCAATCAAATTGGGGTACTCACGGTGTGCTTTCGCTGACGTCCGCGCCTACATCTGGGTTCTTGTACACCCGGGTAATGTTTTCTGGACATGGATGGGTTACCTTTGGCTCCATTCTAGGCCACTGATTGGCTAATACGGTGTTCAAAGTCAGTTTCATGCATTATGCTCATAGAACTTATAGCAACGTCCGCCAACGCCAAACTTAACGCTTCAACGCCCTGGTGAAATAGCTCAGAAGTTCTGATTTTCTAGATATTCCATGGAATTGTCACTAATTCTTCGAAATGCCGTGACGCCCGCCGTTACGCATTAACGCTCTAACATAACGCATTGACGCCATGATATGGACCGGAGATATTCCATGGAATTGTCACTAATTCTTCGAAATGCAGTGACGCCCGTCGACGCCCGTCGTTACGCCTTAACGCTCTAACATAACGACTTGACGCCATGATATAGACTGGAGAGAGAACAACAACAACAACAACAACGATGACACATGAGAGAACAACAACAACAAGAAGTTTTTTCATATAGTTTATTTTCCCCAATGTTACAACATACCCACGCTGGGGGAGCCGCGTTGGGTATGTTTACAACTCAAAAAGACTCTTGCCCAATCAGAGGCCACCATTTGCATCTGTCATATTCTTTCCTGTCCGTTAGATGTATTCTTGTCCAACCAGAAGTCGCCATTTCAGCAAGTTCCATCTTCGACCATGTTCGTTCTGAACCGTTTATTCTAATCATCGTCGGACAGGCCTGGATATTTTTCGGGCAGCATGTCCTGAAACAGTTGTTTGCGCATTCTGATCGCATTTTCCAGGGCCTCGGTGGGTGGTAGCCCCATAGCCTCTTCCAAGTGACGCTTGGTCTTCATGATGGACCTGTGCGTGGGATCGCCTTTCATTTCAAGCGGTAGTAAGGTATACTGTTCATAGATCGCCATGGCTGTTTTCCTGATGCGGGGGCGCATTTGGGTGTACGTCTGTTGTAAATTATCCTCTCCGGCATCCTCAATCGCTGCAGCGTAAGTATTGATAGCTGCTGTCACAATACGATGCCAGAAGGTAGGTTCTGCCTCACTTTCCACGGACGTATGCTGACTATCTGAGGTCAAGCTCCCCGCATCACTAGATAGACTCTCGGCAATCTCTGTTTCGGTATCAGTCGGTACACTCTCAGCAGTCTCTGTATCAGCATCCGCCTCAACGGACTCCTCAGAGTCTTCAATCCCATGTATAGTTTTCTGGTGTCGCATCGTATCGTAATGTCTGGTGAACGTGCGTTCGCACTCAGAGCAAGTATAAGTCATGTTGACGATTGAACGTCGACTGTGCGTGTTTTTGGAAATACGCTCGCTTTTATAGAAGGTAACGCCCGTCAACGCTTAGCTTAACGCTTCAACGCCCTGGTGAATTAGCTCAGAAGCTCTGATTTCCATGGAATTGACACCAATTCATCGAAATGCAGCGACGCCCGTCAACGCCCGTCCTTACGCCTTAACGCCCGTCTCAACGCCTTAACGCCCGTCTCAACGCCTTAACACACTTTCTTAACGCTTTAACGTCGTTTAATGATGCGTTCAAACAAATGTTGCTTTTGTGCTATTGCTCTGACATACGCCGCCATTTTGGAGCCGCCATGTTGGATCCGCCATTTTGGAACCGCCATCTTGGATATGTCCCATAATACACCGGGTCAAAATACTCGCTTCTGATTGGACGAGAGCTCTGTGACGGATTTGAAATACTCGCTTCTGATTGGTGTACGTCGCTAAAGGTGACCGGAACTGACCTTTGACCCCGGCGCGCACGGTGTAAAGGGAGCAACTATAAGTCATGTTGACGGTTGAACGTCGACTGTGCGTGTTTTTGGAAATACGCTCGCTTTTATAGACAGTAACGCCCGTCAACGCTTAGCTTAACGATTCAACGCCCTGGTGAATTAGCTCAGAAGCTCTGATTTCCATGGAATTGACACCAATTCATCGAAATGCAGCGACGCCCGTCAACGCCCGTCGTTACGCCTTAACGCCCGTCTCAACGCCTTAACGCCCGTCTCAACGCCTTGAGATTTCAATTGACTATTGGCTATTGAACACGGACGAACCATTAGTGTAGTGAAGTGCTCCTCCACGAGAGCTTCAAAATAAGACCTCACTCGACCTCATTGGACCAATGGTGGCCCCCCTAGACTCCAACACCTTCACTCCGTATGGCCCTATACACACATAGCCATGCAGTATAGGCCTATGGGCCTACCCAGGCCTCGGTGACTTTTTTCAAAAATTTCACCGATTCGCTCCGGGACACTTCCTCTCATGTTCTAAATGACGAGACTAAGAAAACGAGACCCCACAACCTATACCGCAAATGTATAGAAGTAAGTTTCCCAGGGGGACAAACATTGATCCTATACCCCCAGTATGGGACTATATGGGTCTATATGGGTCTCGGTGACTTTTTTCAAAAATTTCACCGATTCGCTCCGGGATATCTCCTATCATGTTCTAAATGACGAGACTAAGAAAACGAGACCCCACAACCCTACCGCAAATGTATAGAAGTACGTTTCTCAGGGGGACAAACATTGATCCTATACCCCCAGTATGGGACTATATGGGGCTATATCGTACTTTTTCAAAAATTTCACCGATTCGTACCGGGACACTTCCTATCATGTTCTAAATGACGAGACGTGAAAAACAAATCCAAACAACCCCACCGCAAATGTATAGAAGTAGGTTTCCCAGGGGGACAAACATTGAACCTATACCCCAGTATGGACTATATGGGGCTATATCGTACTTTTTCAAAAATTTCACCGATTCGCTCCGGGACACTTCCTATCGTGTTCTAAATGACGAGACTAAGAAAACAAATCCGAACAACCCTACCTCAAATGTATAGAAGTAAGTTTCCCATTAGGTTCAACATTGGCCAGTGCGCCAGTATGGGCCGTAGACATATATAGACCATTTTCAACTTTGGCTTGTAGCCTATAGCTCGTGGCGTAATGGATAACGTGTCTGCCTCTAGATCGAGGAGACCCGGGTTCGAGTCCCACTAGGACCCTTTCGTTGTAAAGTGTTTATTAATTAATTAAAATTAATTAATTAATTTATTTATTTATTAAAATTAATTAATTAATTTATTTATTTATTAAAATTAATTAATTTAATTATTTATTTATTTATTTATTTATTTATTCTGTGAAAACACCCATGACATGACTGAAAAGAGCCTCACTCGGCCCCATCGGACCATGCAGCGTATTTCCAGTCTAGGGACTACTTTTTCTCCGCGGAAGCTTTTTCCCGCGACCGCATCACCGCCAGGACCGCATCACCGCGGAGGAATACATCCCCTTTTCCACACAATTCAAGATGGCCGCCCACACCGCCTCATAAATTCAAGATGGCGGCCAAACTCTGGCAGATCGAGTTGTCTCCCTTGCGTCCAAAGTGTACAGATGGCGCCACCATAGGGAGTTGTGACGTCATAGTTACATCCGGGTGAAATACGGCCCGAAAGGATTGTTATATACTACTGTGAGTATATAATAAATACATATAAGGCAATGAACCGACCACCGTTGCATAACAGCCAGAAGACATTGAAAACACATTGTCCTTGCCAATGAACCTATTACTGTAGCATTGCTCCATCACACATGAAATTTATGGACTGATATATTTTATATGAAAATATTTGGAGATTCAGCTTGTCGCTTTCATCAAGCTCAACATGTGAGAAAATACAATGTTAAGTTATATAAATGCCAATCTGTCATATCTGAACTGAAAAGGAACTTATTATGTATGTACTTCTAGTTGGAACTCATTATCTCCGAACGAAATCTGTTTCAGTTACCTCTGTGTGATTTTTCATATTATTTTTGCACAGCAACTTTTTGCACTTTCGTAAATTAAAATATTCAAAATCAGCTTTAGTGTAGTCGGATAATCTTCCTTCTGTTACAAGCGTATGCATATTTGAGTGAAAAAATGTAATATCACATTATCCTCTGCGAACTTGGTATGTCATTGATCAAGTTATAACGCAATAAATCCGTCTATAAATGCCGGTGGTTGAAAACCTGTGCGAGAACCAAGAGGAAATGTGTTTCATCCAGGAATATGTTATTTCATGAAGACCTACATTTGAGAGTTCATATTACTGACATAAGTTGGATATATGCGAGTAGAATAACAGATACAGCTAAACGGTAGAAAGTGTATTAAAAGAGAACTACTGGTGCCATACATTCAGGTAGTAACCTGGACACAAGGCCTGATATTTCTTTTATCTACGTACGAAGGGAAATAATTCGCGTTTTTTAATGAATGTATTATCTTCATTATCCCGTTCGGAAGCCGAAAATATTACTTTGTAAAGCGCAAATGAAGACCATTCTTACTGGTGGGATATGTAAGAGAAAATATTATTTTGTATAAATAGCTGACTCTCTATGCGAAATTATGAATGTTTGGATATATTGGGAAACACGGTGTTTGGGAAAACATAGTATCATTATTTACAGAGTTTGATATGTTTTAGCTGTTACTCTCTGAATGTATTTGGTTTTGATTGGCACTGTTTCGGATTTTCTAATGTGAAACACGTCAACGTTTTATGCTGTGATCAATAATGTAGTTGTTGTGGTTTTCATCCAGTGTTTGGTGCTGCCCTCGTCACATATGTAATCGAAAGTATGAGAGAGCATCAAGCTTCTGTCCGGATTCAACATGGAGAATTTGACCATTTATCTGGAGTAACTGTGGAACCATCTATGTTAACTAAAAAATCCCAAATTGGAACCCGTCAGTATAATCCAATTAATGTACTGATGGTACAGAAGAGCAATCATCTTCATGTCTCATTGTCACAGATGGAAATTGGAAGAACCAGGAGACGAACACAAATATGCCAGTGTTAATGCTTTATTATGGACCTTCTGAACACCTGTAGGATATAACAATCGTGTAGAGTGTTTTCACCAGACCGTCTCACGGAAACACCGTTAAAGCATGTCAATCTAACACAACATTCAGAGAATTTGTCCGACAACACTGAGCAATTATAATCCCCGAGACCCCCCTTACAATAAATGTTATCCAAGATTTAGTTCAGTACGACCCTTGATCGCAACATTTAACCGAATATAGACACATTGCATATACAATCAACGACGGGTAATTCACTTTACGCTGGAGCTGACCATTATCCTGTAAATTCATATGCAGCCAATAATTACCAGATCGTTCAGCGGATTACTCTCAAATAACAATTCTATCAATGTGGCAATAACAATTCAATCAAATACAGTTCACATTATTCTCAATGAATTCAAAACGGCACTTCCATAAATCAGTGATCATACTCGCCAATGTAATAGCTTATCAAAATTCACAGCATTTACCCCATTCCATTATCTTACTGTAAATACCCAATATCGTACTAATAAATGACCACGTACCTGTAGGATATAACAATCGTGTCGAGTGTTTTCACCAGACCGTCTCACGGACACACCGTTAAAGCATGTGCCGAGACGATCGAACAGGGCCAATATATAGTGTATGGTTATGTAACGCGAAATGCGATCGCGGAATGCGGGCGAGGCATATGAATGGGAACCGGTTGAACGTGGATGAAGCCGGGCGAGCATGAATGAAATGGACAGCGAACGATACGATGCATGAATGAAATAATGAATGACAGACGACTGGATATGTGGAGTTAGTAGAGGTTAACACCTTTGGATATATTAGCATAAATAAATTTGTCACGGGATTAATTTCGAGAGACGGGACAAACACAGTTTTGCCGATGTTGTATCTTTATTATGCCATTAGGCCACCACTTGGTTCTGAAGGAAAACATATACATTCGATTAGAGTGTATTTCCAACAACCCGTCAGCCGGACACACCGTGAAAGCATGTGCCGAGACGATCAGCTGTGGGTCAGATTTATACCATACTATTGCGTAATGTGTAGTCGTGACAGGTAGCGGTGTAGAGTCGCGACAAGCGTGCGGCGCATATGAATCAACAAACGAGCGAATATGAATAGAAGCGTAAGCGAGCGGTTGGGTGAACGCATGAATGAATGAATGGATGAACGGATGAATGAACGACCAAGTGAATGAATCGGGCACTCTCAGTTAGAACCTTCCGTTAGTCAAGTACATTAGAATATATTAGAATACAGTATTAGCCTGCATGCACAGAAGCAAAGACAGTTCATTGAAAAACAAATTTATTTGCAGCTAAATCGACTGTGACATTATCCCCCCCGATATGAAATGTTGTCCCCGACATTTCAAACATATATACGATTTCAGTTGCAATAAGCGTTCCGCTGCTGTACCCAGTCTCCAAGCCTATCTGGAGGTCTTTTGATCCTTCTAGATCGCCTCAGCGCGGGAGTAGGCGGATCTGATACAGCATTATCGGGATGCGGAAGAACACTAACATTTCCAGGTACAGTAACTTCAGGTAACCGACTTGACGTCCCAACGGTGTTCGTGCGTTCAACCTGCGTGGTTCGTTCTGGACCAGCTTGGGTTCGTTCTAAGACGGGCAAATCGACCATACGCCGCGGCAAGTCAGATCGTCCACTCGGAGTAACAGTGGGAGCGATAGACCTTAAGATTCTCTGCTCAGTTGGATCATCTAAGGACACGTTCATCACTTCCACTTCGCTTTCAGACTCCGAGGACTCCGACGACACCAGATGGCGCGGCTGTACAGAAGATCTTTTCTTTTTAGTTGCCCGATTGTCAGGACCGGATACAAGAGTTTTCGGAGTAGGGAGTGATTGAAATGGCAGCAACAAATTACGGTGCAAGATACGTTTCCTATCCTTTTTATCTTCCCGCATTACTTCGAAGACGGGGATACCCCTATTGGGTTGGCGTAACACCACATAAGGAAACCGTTCCCACCGATCTGCTAATTTGTGCTTTCCCCGAATACCCACATTCTTAACTAAAACTCTGTCTCCAGCCCCTAGTTTTGAATTTCTAACCCGAATATCGTAATTCTTTTTGTACCGGTTAGAGGATTTCTTGGCCTCACTAGAAGCCAACTTATATGCGAAATCAAGTCTCTTCCGTAAACTCGAAGCATATTGCGTTTTGTCAGTTACACATTCTGTGTCATTTGAATAACGTTGATAGCGTCTCTAAAGCGTCCGTTGTCTCATAAAGCATGTGTAAATTGAATTGACGCTCTTGTTGTTGAAGTGACTTGGCGTCTTCACGATGCTCTGTATTTGTCTTACAGGTATGTGGTTTGCTATTCTCTACCATGTATTGGCTCGCATATTTACTATAATGTTCTTCCCGTACATTTGTATAAAGTAAGCATATATACGTCGTTTACGAATAACGTTGATAGCGTCTCTAAAGCGTCCGTTGTCTCCTAAAGCATGTGTAAATTGAATTGACGCTCTTGTTGTTGAAGTGACTTGGCGTCTTCACGATGCTCTGTATTTGTCTTACAGGTTGTACACCTGTTACGCTAAAGGATGAATAAAGTCGGACTTCAAACCGCACTTCAAACAGTGTCCAAGAGTTGTCATTACGCAATATGGCACCTGTCCGTACACGAATAAAACCCGTAACCGTGACATCTCATTGTATCATCCAGAATTCTCAACATAACTGCATGTAAATGAAATGTACAAAGATATTCACAGACCTCCGATAAAATGGTGAGTTTATCATGTTTTACCATTGCCTTCGTTTGCGGATTTACTACTTTATAAGAAATATCTGACGATTGTGTCATTGCATTATTAACTTGACTCAAATATCATTACAAGGAAGTACATGAGTACAGATGAGCCCTTCTCGCTTTAATTTGTAACATGCATAATAATTATGCTCGGCTATATGTGTATCACCATTCTGTTGTGGGATAGAAAACACCATGGACTCGGCCTTTCGTACAAAGAGAGTGAGCTGCATTGACTGAATAAAAAGGGGATATGAGACAAATGAACGGATTAACGTTACAGAACAGCCAGAAGACACTAAAAAACGCGAGCGCCCAGTATTTGTCGTGATCAATCAACAAACTAGTAGTATCTCCACATAAGAAAGTTATGGACTGATAAACTTTTTTCGAAAATATTTGGAGACTCCGTTTGTCGCATTCATCAAGTTCAACTTTGCAAACCTATAATGGTTCTCTGAAGTATCAAAATGCATCTGACATGTCGGAGCTGAGAACAAAATTGTTGTTTGCTTACGTGTACTAAGAACTCCAAACAAAATTGTATTAATTACCTCTGTATGATGTCATATTGTTCTTGCGCAGCTAACTATTTGTACTTTCGTAAATTAAAATTTTAATATCAACGCTTGTGTAACCTGTATAATCTGTCTTCTGTAACAAATAGAATCATTCATACAATTTGAGTGAAGGGAGTATTTTCTTTTATTGACTTGGTATGTCACTGGCCAAGTCAACATAACTAAACCTTCGTACAGGTCGGTACAGGAAAAGGTATGCAAGAACCAAGAAGACATGTGTTTCATCTCCGAAAGAAATGCCTTTTACGAGTGAGTGAGTAGTTAAGGTTTATTGACGTTCAGCAGTATTTCAGCCATATAGTGACGATATAACTAATTATGATATGAGTAGTAGTATAAGTGGATTTAAAGTCGCATTGACCTCTTTGCACTTAAACCTGAGGCGTTGGTGCTGGAGATTGGAAAGTGACCTCTGCCAGAGTTTGGCCGCCATCTTGAATTTGGTAAAAAAACTTGACCAATGTGGCAGCGGTTTAT
>JAVTVY010054190.1:0-30409 GCA_036873755.1 Hanleya hanleyi
TGCGCAGATTGACGCGACTTGCACCAAAAACATGCCATTCTGATTCTACCCCACACAAGCTTCACTTTGACACCTTCCACGACCCATTCGGACCCATAGCGGTCCATCTCTACCCCAAACACACCCACACATACCCCCAAAATGCCTGCTTTCTATACTACGGCCAGACTGCGCATGCGACGAACCATTACTCCTGTCGGGTGCTCCTTCACGAGAGCTTCAAAATAAGACCTCATACGACACCATAGGATGATTAGGGGCTCACCTAGACCCCAAAACGTCCACCCAGTATGGACCTATAACCCCATAGCCCGTATGGGGCTATATGGACCTACCCAGGCCTCGGTGAACTTTTTCCAAAAATTTCACCCTTTCGCTTCGAGACCCTGTCCATTGTGTTCTAAATGACGAGACGTGAAAAATAAATCCAAACAACCCATATCACAATGAACGTGTGTGAATTTCCCAGGTTGAACCTATACCCCCATATAGCCAGTATGGAGCTATACGAGCCTATATACAGATCTACCCGGTGCTTTTCCAAAAATTTGACCGTTTCGCTCCAGGACCTTTCCCGTTGTGTTCTACATGACGAGACGAGAAAAAACGAGACCACACAAGCCATAGTAACACCCCCTCCCCCCCCCCCAAAAAAATTGACCACTCCTCCCCCCATAGCCATGGGGCTATATGGACTTATATACAGACCTACCCGGCACTTTTAGAAAAAATTCACCGTTTCGCTCCGGGACCCTTCCCATTGTGATTTTCTTGGCGAGGCGAGAAAAACGAGACCCCACAAGCCATAGTAACACCCCCCCAAAAAATTGACCACCCCTCCCCCCATATAGCCAGTATGGAGCTATACCCATACAGGCATTTCCCCGTATATTGTATATTGTAAGAGTCAGTATTCCGCATTTTATTTATTTATTTAATTTATTTATTTATTTCTGTGAAAACACCTGATTGACTGGATAGGCAGGCCCCGATAAGCCCGGGGGACCGATATGACCCCCATGGGATAGAGTCGATAGGAGTATATTCTAGGGTAAAGTCCGTGTTCCGTTTTTACCCCTCAGCCCATCGGGCTGCGGGGTCTTGCAATCGGCATGTACGTCTGGTCGGCCGGCCAGACGGCCGGCCGGCCGGCCGTCTGTCAACAATTTTTTGTCCGGGCTAGATCTCAGTTACTATTTGACTGACAGTTCTGATACTCACAGTGAATATCCCTAGTATCCCAGAGATGTGCACTGTCATGTTTATTCCGTGTTACGTCATTTCTTTACAGAGTTATGGCCCTTTGAAATTTTGCGTCACTAACTTTTGTCCGGGCTAGATCTCAGTTACTATTTGACTGACAGCTCTGATACTCACAGTGAATATCCCTAGTATCCCAGACATGTGCACTGTCATGTTTATTTCGCGTTACGTCATTTCCTTACAGAGTTATGGCCCTTTGAAATTTTGCGTCACTAACTTTTGTCCGGGCTAGATCTCAGTTACTATTTGACCGACAGCTCTGATACTCACAGTGAATATCCCTAGTATCCCAGACATGTGCACTGTCATGTTTATTTCGTGTTACGTCATTTCTTTACAGAGTTATGGCCCTTTGAAATGCTCTGATACTCACAGTGAATATCACTAGTATCCCAGACATGTGCACTGTCATGTTTATTTCGTGTTACGTCATTTCTTTACAGAGTTATGGCCCTTTGAAATTTTTCGTCACTAACTTTTGTCCGGGCTAGATCTCAGTTACTATTTGACTGACAGCTCTGATACTCAGTGAATATCCCTAGTATCCCAGACATGTGCACTGTCATGTTTATTTCTTGTTACGTCATTTCTTAACAGAGTTATGGCCCTTTGAAATTTTCCGTCACTAACTTTTGTCCGGGCCAGATCTCGGTTACTATTTGACTGACAGCTCTGATACTCACAGTGAATATCCCTAGTATCCCAGAGATGTGCACTGTCATGTTTATTTCGTGTTACGTCATTTCTGTACAGAGTTATGGCCCTTTGAAATTTTCCGTCACTAACTTTTGTCCGGGCTAGATCTCAGTTACAATTTGACTGACAGCTCTGATACTCACAGTGAATATCCCTAGTAACCCAGAGATGTGCACCGTCATGTTTATTTCGTGTTACGTCATTTCTTTACAGAGTTATGGACAGATGTGCACTATTATGTTTATTTCGTGTTATTCCAGTTTATTACGACCCTGGATTACTATTTACTACTTAACTGATACAGCCTTAGTAAAGGTGTTTAATATCCCCTATTTTAGCACTCTGTTTGGCAAAAATATCATTCAGTTTGCGTTTTTATATTATTCCGTTTACGGTCACACACAGCGCTCCTTTTTGCGCTGTCAAAAAGGGTTCCGCATTCACGAAAAGTGTTTAAGTGCGCATTACAAAAATCATTTGTTTTTTTAGTTCAGAAGCATAAAACACCAAAGCTATGTCAAAACTACAGACTACAAATCATGTTCATCTCATTGAAACGGAAAATTCTTTTCTGCCCAACACATTTTGGAAGAAATTTGCAGATGTCCACCCAGTTTTCCATGATTCGTCGCATTACGAAATCTTCAACTTTAGATGGAAGAAGAGGTGCTTGAATAAACTCCTGTAAGTATTGAGTTGATGAGTATTTTTAATGCTGAATCCAGACGTTGTCATGGTGCTCTTTGTTTTGTTGACAGTATTCCTGGTGGATCAAGACATTTGTATTTAACTGAAAGTTGAAAACATTTCCCCAATCATTAACAACAGTGGAGGCACAGAAGTACTCACTTGCTCATCACATCTAACAGATGGTACTCCAGTTAAAATGATAGCTGTTTACAAACCCCCAACACTACCTAATGCCCGTCTCCTAGAAGCCATTTCTGGACCATTAAACAGTGCTGCTGGTGATAACATTGTTGTACTGGGTGATTTTAACATTGACTTCTCCAACTCCACCCAAATCGCCATGGTTAATCTTTTCTTCCAACAACATGGCCTTCATTCAGTCATTAATTCTCCAACAACAGACCTACGGACAACTGTAGATCAGATTTTCACTAACATTCAGCCTTCAGAAATAAAAGCTGGTGTTCATGAGACGTACTACTCATACCATAAAGCTGTGTGGATGGCTGTTCACCCAAAACAATAATACAGTAAGATGTCATCCTCTATTCTTGTTCGGAATTAACCTTACTTACCATTGACATATAGCTCAGATTCTTTCTTGGGGCCTCCGTTACCACGTGGTTCGCGAGCTTTGCTCACCTCTCTGGTCGTCGGTTTCATTCCTACATGTAGCTCTGCTCCAACTTTTTCTCAAGCCATAAGTGTGATTGTCCGCCAGGAACCAATAGATGGTCGAGGGTTTCCTCCGGGCTTTGCCTGGTTTCGTCGCCTAACAAATTCTAGCACCTCCGGCATATAACTGAAATAATGTTGAGTACTACACACACACACTCAACTCTTCCCTGGAATAGATCTTCATCTATGAAGAACTATTCACCAGATCTTTACTAACTTTTCTTGAGGTATCGATCCACACAGTCTTGGATCGATATCCCTTCACAGGATTGATGACTGAAGCCGGTACTAGCAAATACTAATCGTTGAGTATTCTCTTGAATCAACATTAATACATATGTGGGTAAATAAATTTGACAGAATTCAGCAGATTTTTATGTCAACCTGTTATTCGCTGAACATATTGTGCTGAGGGGTCAAAGCACCTTTTAGGTGCATGCCTCATGTTATATCTGGAGACATTTTACATGCACCCTTTTACATGCACCCTCTAGAGGGCAGCACCATCGATGCCAAAGGGGAATCCCCTTTTTGTTTTTTGCGGAGATATACTGGACAATAAACGCTCGACCCTCAGGTCGCACGAATGCTAGACTCGTCCTAATAACATCGTCCAAAACCTATAGATTATGTTTATTGTTGTTGTTGTTGTTGTAATCCTAGGCAATGTCGACGATGCTGCCAAAAGTCACATTGTGTGGCACATTGTAAAAAGTTCACTTGTAAAAGTCACATGTATACTGTTAAAAAGAACTGGTCTGGAGGTTGAGCGAGACTAAAATATCGCAAATCAAATGTCTCTGCCGGTTTCCGTAATGAAGCTTCCTACTGCTGTGAGAATGTCATTTGAGACGTCTGGATTGATAGAGCTGTTGTGGTTGCCAAGGAGAGTAAACGAGTCAATAACGCGACATGATGCCCGGACATTATGTCTTGAGAAGGAGCTGTCAATCTTGTTGAACATCGATTCCCTGTGTGCAGCCCAGGTGGGACAGTTAAACAAATAGTGATTGACAGTTTCTTTCCCTTGTGAGCAATCACATTGAGGCGAGGGGCAAGAGGGAATGCCCCACCTGGCTTTATCTGCGTTCAGCTTGGTTTGGCCGAGTCGCAACCTCCTGATGGATACTTCGGTTTTCCTGTTGCCAGGAAGTTGAGTAGGGTGTTGACCCACAGTTGGCTGAAGGTCATATAGTTGTCTCCCTTTATCAGAGTGATGCCATCTGAATTGCCAGGATTCCATCCCTCTTCTTCTTATGATCTGATGGGCTTCATTCTTTGTTATGATTTGATTCGCCGGTGTGGAGTTGGCAGCTTCTTTTGCTGCCATTTTTGCATTTAGATCTGCAATTTCGTTTCCAGCAACATCAGCATGGCCAGCAACCCAAGCGACGTGGACACGTACGTTTCTGGCCTTGAGTTCTTGAGCGGTTTTCTGTATGTTGGCTGCGATTTGACTGTGGCATTCTACAGGCTTATTGTTGCACAGTGAATTCTGAACGGATTGGCAGTCAGTCAGAATGAAAACAGATTGAGTTTGATTCAGGACAGGAAGCTGGGCGATGTAGACTATGGCAATCTCCACTGCTTTCAGTTCACCGTGATAGTTATTGCTGTTTGGGGAGACTGGTTCTCTCAAAACTACAGGAGAGCTGTCAAGGCCTTGAGTATAGACTGCAGCTGCTGAGCCTGTGGGCCCTGGATTTCCATATGCCGAGCCATCGGTGAATGCCACAATGACGTTTCTCTGCATGCTGTCGTTGATGCTCGTCAGGAAGTTTTTTACTTCTCTCTGGGCTTGAGTGATTTGCTCTGGGGTTCTGTTGTGGGAGTTACCAATGGCCTCTCTATGGATGACAAATTTGTTGATTGGTGTGGTCAGCTGCGGTGTGGTATCAAAAGGGTCAAACTGTTGCGGGTTGATATCCTTAAACGAGTGGCTTGCTTCACTTGCTATTTTGTTCAGCACCGTCAAACTGCGAGTAGATGATCGTGCTTGTTGAATTAGCCCATGTTTATTACTATAAGTCTTCCTTTCCGTGGTTTCAGGTATTTTTTTCGACCCTGGCCGCTCCAAGGTGACGCCCGATCGAGTCAAGGAGCTCTCTCGTGTTGGAGGTAGTTTTTGGTCTCTTTGAGCTGGTGGCCCCCCTTTCGGAACTCCCCGTCATCTCCCTGGAAAATACTACTTTAAATACGCTATATATACTACTGGCATCCATGTTGAAAGAATAATATCACGCGGAAATTCCGAACAGCGCATGTCAGCTGTATGACTTCCGTTACCATGGACACTGATGGAGTGTCCATTTCATTTGGAGATATATTTTATCTCCCGATAAGAGAGAAATTACAACGCGGACTATATGAGGGGAAACACATCCTACAGCATGTGATGTGCCTCACGTGCGGCGGATCACGGTTTACAGCTGAGAGCTGTAAAATCCTTACACCATTAATGCCAGCGAGGTTTTATGACTTCACGGAATAAGCCGAGTAGTCTCGATTGCTCTCTTGCCGGAGGCGTGTCACGACACACCAAACAGAACTATATGTATAGAGTGACACTTGTAGAATAAGCTGATGTATTTTGTTTGGTGGTGAACCATTTATTTCTCGTTTCACTGAAAGTGCGTTTCACACCTTGGTGTACCTTTGTGTCACGTGGATCTCATCTTTCATCAATCTAATATATATTTTTGTTGTTTTATAGCTCCTAAATCAGGTGTTTTGGAATGTCCCATGCAGAGACCAGACATCGCCGTCTTCTCGCTAAAATCAGGGGTATCCTTTGGCTCACAAATAGAAACCTTGACGTCGTGAAGCTGCGTGGATATGTGAGATAAGTTTTTACCAAAATTTTAAGTGAAATGGCATGACATGGTACCTTCCCATATAAATCACTAGTTTTTGCATCAATCTATATATATTTTGTTGTTGTTTTATAGCTCCTAAATCAGGTGTTTTGGAATGTCCCATGCAGAGACCAGACATCGCCGTGTTTGTGAAATTTGGGTTGTATTTTCTCGTATACTATTGCAAGAAAACACGCCATTTGTATCTTTATATACCAGACTATATAAATACAATTCCTTTACATTTGATTTGGTTTTTTATTTCACCAGAGCATAATAGTGCATAATTTACAACTATACATGATAGGCGGGATGAAAACCCCGAGGGGCTTTTGTGACAATGAGAGGATAGAAAACGAAAATTATTTATTCTTCTCCTTGTTCTATAGGTTTCCATGTCAACGCTGTTACCAGAACGTAAATCTGGATATAATTATGGGCCCAAATGTTTTAGTGTTAATATTAATAAATTAATATCCTATCAATGTTCCCCAATCGTATATGTCGCTACTTATGATCTTAATGATTTCAATTGAATTTGGTGTTCAGAGCGCCCAGGTCATGACAATTAATAGTCTTATGACATGACGGCCGCATATTAACTACTTTACTTGCAGACGTGAAGGGGGCATAGGGTTAGGTATCCGATTTAACCCAAGGTTTATGCCAAGGACCAGTCCATATTTCTACCTCGCTGTATGGTGCCAATCTGGCGGGAGAGCGGCGACATCAGGAGATATGTACACTCGCAGCGTGGCGCCTGGTTCAGCTGAGCCAACGAAAAAGTCCCTACCATTATGTTCCCTTCAGTGCACTGTGAAGCTCGGGATTGGTCAACATTCGCGTTAGTGCAACCCGTTAGCCCCCTTTAGTTTTAGATGGATGAAACTTAACAAATCATGTAAAAAAAAATTCAACATGACCGCTTCGAAGACGTCATTTTCATAAAAGGCATTTTTTGGTCGATTTTTTATTTCATTTTTGAAAGTAAAAAAGCAGTAATTTTTAAGAAACATGACGAAAATCATCAATTACGTAACTGACGACGCAGTATCTGCACATGTGATGCAAAAGTTGACAGAAATAATCTCAGAAAATTTGCAATACCGGTAACTTAACACTGCATGCCTTAATGAAAAATTGTAGGGGTTGAGCTTTTTGGAACGAAAGTGGCAGAAGAAAAATAGTTTGCGCTATTTTAAAATTACGCAGAGATCCGTTGCGAGATTTTAAAATATTTGCCCAATCATGAAATTTTTAAAATTCGCAGCGCAATTTTAAAATCGCGCATATATTAAAAACGCGCGTAGCAGATCAACAACTTATGTAACGTCATTTACAGACATGGAAAGAACTAAACACTTAAACAACTACAGTGTGTACCAAACTCGGCTGATTGCAACGCATATCTAAATAAACCATCACAACCATCACAACGGCTGCATGATCCTGCATGTGTTGTACGGCCGTAAATCACAATGATCTAGTTTTTAGATGCAACCACATGAAAAGACGAAAGTAATCGATCAATATCTATTTTGGCGACCAGAGGCTAAATTAGTTCGAAAAATATTCTGCTGATCATCTACCTAAAATGACCTTGGAATTTGGAATAGATTATATTCCATCAGCTTCAGTCTGTTATATATTTTGTTGAGGTGTTTGCGCCCCAAAATTTCGCGCCAGAATTGTGCGCGCACATGCCAATGACGAGGGTGTTGCAAAAATGGAACCTACATGTATCTGGAATGCTGGACTAATAGACTAACAGATTTACAGCCTGACAGATTCCCCAATTGAATTTAGACTTTCATCTGTCGGTAGGAGGTAGTATATTTTAAGCGCAACGAGTTAATAAACTTCTTGACAGGCGATGATCAGGCGCTGCGGAGCGACTTGAATATTGTGAGGGAGGGGGGGGGGGGAGACGGGGGTGGGACAGGGAGGGGATGGACGGGGGTGGTTAAGGGACCTGGGGTGGCACCCTCCTTCAGACGGGGGCCGGGTCCGTGGGTCCTCCCCCCGGAAAGTTTGGAATTTTAGACTTAATTTAACGCACTTTGGCGCTTCTGAGAACTTTGAAAGGGATAGCAAATCTCGCAACAAAACCGACTCATAAGAGCTAACGTCACCTTGCTTCGAAAATAATTCGCCGATGATATTTGTCAACTATACCCACCCACCCAAGTGAAAAGTTACAGTGTGAACACAACTTTAGACCATTGTAAATATTCAAAGAATAAGGGTACCGTATAATCCGCTAAGAATTCCAGACAATCATCTTCCATCTCCCACACCCAGTGAGTTTCTGAGCTCGCCATAGAACTTGAGAACTTTTTATTGACACATCTACGTAGTCAGCAGACTGGTAATATAGTCATACAAATAAGAACAACAATTGCCAAACATGACAGACGAATACAAGCAGAATAAAAGCAATACTCACAGACGCAAAGCTGACATAATTCAATATAACTTTAGTCCCTATCAATCTGGCCCATATACTATTAGCTTGACATGATCCCGATATTTCACACTGCATGAATGAATTTATTGATCTGGCACCTTTTCGCAAGCAAGCAAGAATTTGGCAGTTTTAATAAGCGTATCTGTGCAGCGGTTTCCCAGAATAAATTTGAGCTGCGCTGTATTACTTAGAGAATGAAAGTTCGTACCCAGATTAGAAATTGATTCGAAAAAGGTTTTTTCTCAGTGTAATATATCTAGGACAGGTCAGAATAAAATGATATTCACTCTCAATGACATTACTTGGACACTGTGTACAAAGTCGGTCACTTCTATTTAACTGTTGGTATCGAGCACGTTCAATTTGCAACCTGTGTGCACTTTTTCTGTATTTGCAAAGAACACTTCTATATTGTCTATTAGCTAAGACGTCGGGATAAATTGGTCTACAAAACACGCCAAACATTGAAGATAAGACAGTAAGCTTGTCAGATGACTGAATATATGAAATACTTTCCTGCATTTCAATGTCTTTAAGACGCTGCATAATGCAACCAACCTCGACGTTCGTTGTAGGAAATTGCTCATTGAACACATATTTGAATCCACAGGTATTGAGGAGATTAGAGAAACACTTAGTCCAGGAACCACAATCGATTGTGTCTAGGTACACGTCAGATACCAGAGAGCCCGGACTTTCCAGTATGTGCGCCCAGAACCGCACCATGCGTTTCAAAATATCAAAGGATCTCGTACATTAAGGTGGACAAACCGCCCCAGGTGAGGTACGATTATAGATGAAAAATGAAACTTAAAATATGAAATTCTCGTCTCGATTAGCATAAACTAGAACATTTTTTTTAACTCACTTTGAAATATTGGGAGCATGAGTGCCATGGTTTCTCAACAAGAACTCTCCAAATTGGTGGGTTTGTGTGAAATTGACAGTTTTGGGTTGGAAAAGCACGGTTAGCCTATCTGTAAATATATGAAGATAAACTATAACCACAAAAATATTCACACAAAACAATCCTCTTTTGAATCCCTAGTTGTTCACTAAAGCACGTTTTGGTTATCGTGTATCTTCATATAAAAGAATGAAACTTTATGAAATATTTTGTGTTCAATTTCAAATACGATAATTGAAGCAACGTTATATACATGTACGAGTATGAGTTGGCCGAATGGATAGAGTCGCGAGAAAAGTTATCGTTTTGATGGATGATCTGCTGGTTCGAATCCCAAAATATTCGTCCAAAATCTTTCAATAGATTTATGCATTTTTCTATTTTTCACCATGATTACTATATATATGAGAAAATTTGTTAGTAGAAAGAATGAGTGGAAATGGTCTATATCTCAAGATATAATATTCAGCAAATGTACGTTGCGAAGATTTCTCTTCCCGTGTTAGCTTTGCCCGCGTGATTAGAGAATTGCACACAACAATATTTGGACTGATTTGATCAAATTAATACTTAGTCGTATCGGAAGTGGTCTCAGGGAACTAGTTTTGTGCGTTGTATTCGTACATAAATATGTATATATATATGTCCATGATGAAGAATATTTACTACCGTTTGGGATGCAGGCGATATCAACAATGGTCTTGTCATTGTGTTCCTGCTTGCCAGACAAGCAGACGGTATCCAGGCCAAATGAGAATATTATCTGTTGACCAATCATAATGGCAAAAAAGACAAATGCAGGTTACGGCCATAACGCATCTATTCTAATCCTCACCGACAACAGTTCTACCATCAGTAAAGACGTGGTGCATGTACAGCTGGTGATCAGCGTAAACCCAGAAGGACTTTTCGGTCAAATGAAACTAGCTGTGGAACAGTTACTATGGGCACGATGAACTAAGAGCATATGCATTCGGAACGGAACATTGCTGATTACCCTTATTCGCTACAATGTGCGTGGTTGCCAGTCGAACGTCAAATAGGATGGTCGTCACCTACAGCACAGAAGGGTATATTTACAGTTTTTTGCACACACCAAAACAAAAATGACCCTACGAGAGTTGTCGTTGGTTCTCTTAAAAAATGAGACTTGTGGACACTCAATTCAGCGAGTGACGAGTAAAATCTATTCATTTCATTTCCGTATTCAACGTTTTATTTATGCGATTAACGGCATTAACGTAACAGGGATGGCACGAAGAGATCATATAACACCATCACTTTTATAACAGGGAAAAGGGTGTAAAACAACGAGTAAAATATGCTTGGCCTTGCAAACCTCGCCCTTGGCGATCCAACCACCTCGCTGGGGGTCTAATAATACCCCAGCCACCAGTCAGATTTTTGGACCGGATTCGGGGCCTTCGCGCACATCGCCGAGAGTGACATCATATATAGTAAAATAGATATTTACCGAACATTTCGATTACTTTTCAAGTCTGCATAATAGCTCTGTTGACCTAGCGTTAAAAAGAATTATCTGGAGATAATTTTCCCTGTTTATCTGGACAGTGCATATGAAAAGTAGTTCGCTCATGTGCAACACTAAAGGAGTTGTTCGGCCGGATTCAAACTGAACCGTGCGTTGGTTGGTTTCCCCTATACGTCATAGCAACGTAGTAAAGGTCGACTTCCGCTATTGGAGGCAGGGATGTTATTGGAGCCTGCGAAATGGAGCATGCGCTGTGGGGAGGTTGATTGGTGGAAGGGATGGTAATGGAGCCTGCGAAATGGAGCATGCGCTGTGGGGAGGTTGTTGGCGATCATCCCGAATCCATTTAATTCCATTGGAGTCACGTGACATGCTGTGAATGGACTGCTCGCCGGGGCCGTTTGTCCATCTTATCGTACAAGATCCTTTAAGAGGAAGTCGGCCAAGCTCGGATCTACATGCTGTGTTCGTACTTTTGGAATGTACTCCAAGCAATTCTTTGATGAATTTTAGGTGTACATGCTCGAAGCCATTTGAATCCCTAAAAGTTTCTTTGGCACCCCAAACTTCACTGCCATATAAAAGTATTGGTTTTATTAATGTGTCGAACAACTTTTCGGATAGTTTACAACCTGTATTGTTGTCTAATAATTGCTTCATTTTGAAGTATGCTTTCAATCCTTTGTTACGTAGATTCTCTATAGCCAGTGAAAAGTTACCATTGCTTTTAAGAATTATGCCTAAATAGGTATATTGCTTGACAATCGCCAGGGAATTGTCATGTATTTGGAATGAAATATTACGCGGCAGCTTGTTGGCGTTGAAAAGCATTACCTGCGATTTATTGATATTAACTCTCAGTCGCCATTTATTGCAATATCTCTCAAGAATATCTAGTTTACTTTGCAAACCTGCAGCAGTGGAGGACAGTATGACAATGTCGTCAGCATAACAAAGAATATTAACAGTGGAAGTAGTATATAAAAGGCTTTTCGACTCACACTTTCCAGGGAGGTAACTCTTGGTTCCTTTTTTCCGCCAGGGGACGCTCTTGTAGGTATGACGTCACTTCCGGTCTGGGTGAATGGAGCGTGACCTGGGGAACATGATAGGATATGTACTGACCTGTCTGTGGGGTTTTTCCACAATGTCGTTCACCTCCGTGTCTTTTCGGTGACATCCGTGTCTTTTCGGTGAGGTCCGCCATCTTCAGAACACGATAGACCATGTACTGACCTGTCTGTGGGGTTTTTCCACAATGTCGTTCACCTTCGTGTCTCTTGGGTGATCTCCGTGTCTCTTCGGTCAGGTCCGTTTTCGATTACCCCTACAATAGGGGTCTGTATTGTACAATATACAGGCCTGTATGGGGTATGGGGATGGTCATTTTTGAACATGATAGGACATATACTGAGCTGTCTGTGGGGTTTTCCCGCCAGAATTTCGCTGTCGTCTGCTTGGGCTGGAGGTTGTCACGTGCCGAACACCTGGCTCCCCGAATTGCAACATTGTTGCACGTTCGCTACAATGTTGCAGCATCGTGAACACCTGGTCTGGTGCATATGTGTCTGCGTGAGTGAGTTCACGTGCCGAACACCTGGCTCCCGAATTGCAACAATGTTGCACCTTCGCTACAATGTTGTGGCGACCGTGAACACCTGGCCTGGCGTCTGCGTGAGTGAGCTCACGTGCCGAACACCTGGCTCCCCGAGATCAAGGTATGTCCAAACTTGTTCTGGGTTGTACAGTTCTGCCATGCAGAGGACGGGTACTAGGAATGCATATTAAATCTGGAGGACAGTATGACAATGTCGTCAGCATAACCCCTACAGGCCACCTAGACCCCCAGCCCAAGCATGACCTCCTACTTCCGCCTCCACTCAAAGTTTCTCAAATTTGGCGATACATATCGCATGCTGATAGCAAAATACGAACGTAGCGTGCAAGATCTATGGCGCTACGTTTCGTAACTTGTGTCTAATTCCGCTTAACCCGGGGCTAGGGGCCGTATGAACCCATGTACTTCAAGATCCTCATGGTACTCATATGAACAGTCACAATCAAAGCGTGACTGAGATACATTATTCTTTAGATGACGACTTTACAACAAATATTATGGATTAAGAATACTGATCAGCGATACGGATTTGATATTTTTTGGAACATCATGATGTCTTGCCGGCATCATTGAAAACTGTTGACCGCTTCTCTCTTGCAGGAAACAAGCCTATGTTTATGTATACTATGATTGTCTTTTTGAATTTGGTGCTAATACTGTTATATGGAATATGGATTAGGTCTTTGGATTATGGACGCGGATATTCTCTAATGGACGACGGCTGGATTATGAATGACGGACTAGACGCTTGTAATCCATAGACAAAGTGTATGGAAATAGACGTTTTGGGGTCTAGATGGGCCACTAGGGGGTCGATGGAGTCGTATGAGGTATCAATGTGAAGCATTCGTGAAGGCGCATCCGACGGACTGGGTGTGGGGTTGAAATATCGTCATTCTGCGCATGCGCGGCAGACAAAGGTTATGGAAATAGCCGTTTTGGGGTCTAGGTGACCAAAATGGACCGATGGGGTCGAGTGAGGTATCAATGTGAAGCCTATGTTAGTGGGCATCCCACTGGGTGGATGTGGGGTCGGAATATCGTCATTCTGCGCATGCGCAATTGACAAAGGGTATGGAAATAGACGTTTTGGGATCTAGGTGAGCCACTAATGAGCCGATGGAGTTGAGTGAGGTATCAATGTGAAGCATATGTGAGGGGGCATCCGATTGGACTAGTGTCTCGGCCGTTTTCAACATTCTGCGCATGCGCAGAGAGGGAATTCTGGGAAAAGGGTGTGGAAATAGACGTTTTAGGGTTTAGGTGAGCCCCTAATGATCCTATGGTGTCGTACATGTATGAGGTCTTATTTTGAAGCTGTCGTGAGGGAGCATCCGGCTGGGCTAGTGTGTCGTTCGTTGTCAATAGTCTGCGCATGCGCAGTCTGGCCGTAGTATAGAAATAGACGTGTTGGGTTTTAGGTGGGCCACTATTGGGCCGATTGGATCGAGTGAGGTATCAATGTAAAGCATACCTGAGGGAGTATCCAACGGCCTGGGTGTGACGTGGAACTGACGTCATTCTGCGCATGCGCAGTAGAGAAAGTGTATGGAAATAGACATTTTGGCGCCGACATGGGTCACTATGGGTCCGATGGAGTCGTATGAGGTCTTATGTTGAAGCTCTCGTGAAGCAGCATCCGACTGGACTCCGGGTTCATCCGTGTTCAAGAGTTTGCGCATGCGCACTCTGGTCGTAGTATAGAAAGCAGGCATGTTGGGGGATGCGTGGGGGTGTGTTTTAACCCACCACTATGGGTCCATGGTTGTGGTTGAGTGGTGGTGTGGGTTCTGCGCACAGACGTCACTTCCGGGTTTCACTAAAACTACCTTTGAACACAGAAGAGTTCCAATGTTCCCCTTAGACGTAGGGTCCGGATGTTCACATCCGGGTTTCCCGCGGCCCGCCCCGTCCCGGCCGCAGCGCGCTCGCGCGTGGGTTATCCGGAAGTGCGCGGCATCACCGGAAGTGCGCAGGTGAATGTCGGGTCGAAGGTCAAAGGTCACATCCAGGTCAAAAGGTCTCCCTTTCGGCAATGTTCGGCAACAATGTTGCGGCAGCGTTATACAGAGCTTAAACACAACAAGGGGATTGTAAATTAACCTGGGAAGGATGGGAAGGTCCATTTGCAACAATCAGCGGTCGAGAAAAAGAGCCAATGAGCGATCGATAAAAGAACCTTACATCGAGCTGCCCGTCGCCATTTTCTACTGAACCGGGTCATCGTAGGAGGACTAGATGCCCAATGGCAAGCGGATTTGGTCGATATGAGCGCCTTTGCCAAACACAACGATGGGAATCGGTATATCTTGACGTGCATCGATATCCTGTCGAAGTATGCGTGGGTGGTACCCATCCGGACGAAAACGGGGGCAAATCTCATAGCGGCGTTTGGGGACATCTTCAAGACCGGGCGCAAACCCATGTATTTGCAAACCGACGAAGACACGGAATTCCTCTATAGACCGTTCCAACAGTTTCTGAAAGCCCAGAAGATGTTTTTCTTCCATACGTACAACGAGACCAAGGCTTCCGTGGTGGAAAGGTTCAACAGGACATTCAAAGGCCGCATGTATTAATATTTCACCTATAAGAATACAAGGCGGTACATCGATGTTCTCCCGAAACTGGTGAGGGGTTACAATCGAGCCTATCACCGGAGTATAGAGAGAGCCCCCATTACCGTCACCCAACGCAATGAAGCCCAAGTCCGGCGTGTCTTGTACCCCAGGCAATCGCAGCGAACGACGAAGGAGGTGTACAAGGTCGGGGACCCTGTACGGATCAGTAAAGTCAAAGGTCAATCTGAGAAAAGTTACTTGCCCAACTGGAGGGATGAGCACTTCCTGATTAAACGGCGCCTACCCCGACAGCAGCGAGTCTATGAACTGGAAGATCTTCAAGGGGAACCGTTGCTAGGCACGTTTACGAGACGGAACTACAGCCTGTCGTAAAAACACAGCAAGACTACTACACGGTGGAGCAGATTTTGAAAACGGAACGTCGGCGTGGCAAACTGTTTCATTTCGTCAAATGGCAAGGCTGGCCCAGCTCTTTCAATTCCTGGGTGGCGGCCAACGATGTGAAACGATGGAGTCGTATGAGGTATCAATGTGAAGCATTCGTGAAGGCGCATCCGACGGGCTGGGTGTGGGGTTGAAATATCGTCATTCTGCGCATGCGCGGCAGACAAAGGGTATGGAAATAGCCGTTTTGGGGTCTAGGTGGGCCACTACTGGACCGATGAGATCGAGTGAGGTATCAACGAGAAGCCTATGTGAGTGGGCATCCCACTGGGTGGATGTGGGGTCGGAATATCGTCATTCTGCGCATGCGCAATTGACAAAGGGTATGAAAATGGACGTTTTGGGATCTAGGTGAGCCACTAATGAGCCGATGGAGTTCAGTGAGGTATCAATGTGAAGCATATGTGAGGGGGCATCCGATTGGACTAGTCTGTCGGCCGTTGTCAACATTCTTCGCATGCGCAGACAGGGAATTCGGAGAAAAGGGTGTGGAAATAGACGTTTTAGGGTTTAGGTGAGCCCCTAATGATCCTATGGTGTCGTATGAGGTCTTATTTTGAAGCTGTCGTGAGGGAGCATCCGCCTAGGCTGTGTCGTTCGTTGTCAATAGCCTGCGCATGCGCAGTCTGACCGCAGTATAGAAATAGACGTGTTGGGGTTTAGGTGGGCCACAATTGGGCCGATTGGATCGAGTGAGATATCAATGCAAAGCATACGTTAGGGAGTATCCAACGGGCTGGGTGTGACGTGGAACTGACGTCATTCTGCGCATGCGCAGTAGAGAAAGTGTATGGAAATAGACATTTTGGCGCCGACATGGGTCACTATGGGTCCGATGGAGTCGTATGAGGTCTTATGTTGAAGCTGTCGTGAAGCAGCATACGACTGGACTCAGGGTTCATCCGTGTTCAAGAGTTTGCGCATGCGCACTCTGGTCGTAGTATAGAAAGCAGGCATGTTGGGGGATGCGTGGGGGTGTGTTTTAGCCCACCACTATGGGTCCATGGTTGTGGTTGAGTGGTGGTGTGGGTTATGCGCACAGACGTCACTTCCGGGTTTCACTAAAACCACCTTCGAACACAGAAGAGTTCCAATGTTCCCCTTAGACGTAGGGTCCGGATGTTCAACATCCGGGTTTTCCCCGGCCCGGCCCGGCCCGGCCCGGCCCGGCCCGGCCCGGCCCGGCCCCGGTCCGCCCCGCACCGGCCGCAGCGCGCGCGCGCGCGGGTTATTCGGAAGTGCGCGGCATCACCGGGAGTGCGCGTGTGAATGTCGGGTCAAAAGGTCAAAGGTCACATCCAGGTCAAAAGGTCTCCCTTTCGGCAATGTTCGGCAACAATGTTGCGGCATCGTTATACAGAGCTTGAACACAAAAAGGGGATTGTAAATTAACCTGGGAAGGATAGGAAGGTCCATTTGCACCAATCAGCGGTCGAGAAAAAGAGCCAGTGAACGATCGATAAAAGAACCAATGGACGGGTACTAGAATTTCTCTCACGTCAGCGCCTATATCCGGGTACTAGAATACTTTCGTCTACGTCCGCGCCTACATCCGGGTACTTCTTTGTAGGTTATAAAACTGGGAATTTTTAGGGCACCGGAGCTATATCATGACACGTGGAGAAGATTTACCAGGCGATCCAGGAGCGCCTGCTGCACTGTAATCTTTGTTGTTGTTGCTCACTTTTTGCACTAACCAATCAGAATAGTACGTATCACGGACTACACCCGTAGAGCTACGTATAGGCGCGCATGTGCGACATGGTCTATAAAACACGTCCCTCTGGATCCAAACATTAATTTATACGGTTGCAGAGCCATGACGGAGATCCAGCCCTATGCGACTCGCATTTTACAGCATGCCACCGTGGTTAATTCACTCACGGGTTACCGAGCAGTGGTTCGGTCCATGTTTGCAGATGGCGGCGACAACGAGGGGCGACGCCAGATCCTGAAAGAGTTCACAGAAGCGGTCCTCGACAGAGTGCACACGATGGAGAGGTGTGCCATCACTTACCACTACTGGACTATGACAGCCATCCTTGATGCTCGGGCTATGGACCACGAGCGCTCACGCCGGAACCAGCGACGGCTGGTTGGCCTCACAATAGTCTTTGCCCTATTGACCCTGGCGCTGTGGCATTGACAGTTGGACCTCACCATAAATACGAAAGACAGTCAGAGTGTGTGTCATTCTCCGTTCGTCATTGGTTCAAGCATATCACCTGTCCTACGAGCCATCCTTCCCCTTACACCCCGGGTGGGGTTACACGTCTATGAAGATAAAGTCACCCTCGTGGAAGACCGTGGAGATGTTTGCTGGTTGCGCGCTGAGACCGTATCGAATACAGTTACGCTACACCGTGACGGCTGGACCAAATTTAAACGGGTGTTGAGCGGTGAGCTCGACGGAAACCTCATCCACATAGACAATGCCATCTACGTATACCGTGGACCTTTCTTCCCACGCCTGGGCCGTTACCAAGACCCTACGCGATGCTTCACCCTAGACCCCGATCTGTGGACAGCCTTCGATAAAGTGGTGCCTATTGAGGACCAGCTGTTTACACCGGACGAGCGGTCAGCTGTTCAGTTGGAGTGGGCTCGTGCCCTGAGTGAAGCGGCGGCAGAACCCAATGAACAAATTACTAAACCTAGCAATGAAGCGGAGGCAGACGATGATGCCACTGATTATCCGACTAGACTCAGTCAGCCCAGTGACATGACCACCCGATCCTTTGATCTCACGGGGTTCTCCCTATAAATACAGTCAAATTTTGTACCATTCACGTACTGACCATGACGGAGCATATAATACGGGCGTATCTCAGCTTCCTGCACGTTTATGCGGATAAGGTCGATATCATGCAGGAGGCGGGAAACATCTGTGATGCGGACCTTACACAACCGTGCCCGGCTCACATTCGTCTGTCCCGAGAGGGCTGGACCAAATTCAAACGGGTGTTGCCTGGTGAACTGGACGGCGACCTCATCCACTTGTGTCACGATGTGTACATCCGACGCGGCCCTTTCTTTGCTCAATTGGCTCGGCTAGATGGGGGTACAGTGCATTTTACCCTTCACCCTGATCTATGGTCTGCATTGGAAGATGCCGTGGTAGATGTGGATCAAGTGCTTACGGAGGAAGATCGGTCATCAGACGAGTTGGACTGGGCATTTACCATGGACAATGTGCTGGCAGAAGCCAGCGAAGAAAATCAGAAAGAAACTCCAACCCAAGATATACCCCTTATAAATAAACGATAGAGCCAGGGTCCATCACCATTTGCCACCATGAAGAGCTGGGAGAACTTATACTACAGTCCCGACAGTCCGGTGGCCTATAGTGCATTGACGGCTCTCTATCGAGCGGCCTAACCCCAAGGGATACAACGTGCTCAAGTTCGAGATTGGTTAAGAAAACAAGACACCTATGCCTTACATCGAGCTGCCCATCCCCATTTTCTACGGAACCGGGTCATCGTAGGAGGACTAGATGCCCAATGGCAAGCGGATTTGGTCAATATGAGCGCTTTTGCCAACATAACGATGGGAATCGGTATATCTTGACGTGCATCGATATCCTGTCTAAGTATGCGTGGGTGGTACCCATCCGGACGAAAATGGGGGCGAATCTCATAGCGGCGTTCATGAACATCTTCAAGACCGGGCGCAAACCCATGTATTTGCAAACCGACGAAGACACGGAATTCCTCTATAGACCGTTCCAACAGTTTCTGAAAGTACGTACAACGACACCAAGGCTTCCGTGGTGGAAAGGTTCAACAGGACATTCAAATGCCGCATGTATAAATATTTCACCTATAAGAATACAAGGCGGTACATCGATGTTCTCCTGAAACTTGTGAATGGTTACAATCGAGCCTATCACCGGAGTATAGAGAGAGCCCCCATTACCGTCACCCAACGCAATGAAGCCCAAGTCCGGCGTGTCTTGTACCCCAGGCAATCGCAGCGAACGACGAAGGAGGTGTACAAGGTCGGGGACCCTGTACGGATCAGTAAAGTCAAAGGTCAATCTGAGAAAAGTTACTTGCCCAACTGGAGCGATGAGCACTTCCTGATTAAACGGCGCCTACCCCGACAGCAGCGAGTCTATGAACTGGAAGATCTTCAAGGGGAACCGTTGCTAGGCACGTTTTACGAGACGGAATTACAGCCTGTCGTAAAAACACAGCAAGACTACTACACGGTGGAGCAGATTTTGAAAACGGAACGTCGGCGTGGCAAACTGTTTCATTTCGTCAAATGGCAAGGCCGGCCCAGTTCCTTCAATTTCTGGGTGGCGGCCAACTAGGTGAAACGACTATAAAGCCAGACACCACTACCGTCATCCTTCATTCCACGTTCGACCACGGTGCTATGGACAAGCAGCAGCTGCCTCTGAACACAGCGTCTCCCAAAACGCGCAAAGCGCAAGTTAGCTTTGTGGTGATATTGCTAACCCTGCTGAGTGTGTTGTACGGAGGTGTGTTTTACGACGTAGCCTATGTCAGCACGCTAATTAACCAACTTAGAACTCCAGCTGTGAGTGGCAGTGAAGCCAGTCTACAGATAGCACCAGTCACCTCCGTGATAGAAACGAGCCCAGTCATCACCACCACCACACCACGTGTACAAGCCACAACGAGCTCCACACCGAGTATACAGTCAACACCTACACCAAGTACACCCACTACGTCTGAAAACCCACCGGATTTCATCCCTCACAGTGAACAGACAACGACGACCGACGTTGTACCCACCACCACCACTCCAGTTCACTCGTACCAAATTTACAAGAGCGGGTTACCACGACAGCGGATACACCTCGAACCATGGACCCTCGGTGACAGCATCCCTTCACTTGCGTCATCGCAGGACCGACGGGTTCCGGCAAAACGTACTTCGTCAGGAAGCTCCTTCAACACGCCGACAGCATGATCACCCCATCCATTGCCCGAGCATCTCCCGCTCTCCAGCATCAACGAAACAGGACCCATCGAGTTCACCATCAGTAATGCGGATACGGCCTATGTGGATTTAGCCCATACATACTTGTATGTGAAAGCCAAGATCGTCAATGGAGATGGCTCCAGAATCGTCGACCAAGCAATGGTGGGCCCGACGAATCTCTGGCTGCACTCGATGTTTCAACAGGTGGATATATTTCTCAGCGACAAACTCATCAATGACTCGACCAACACGTACCCCTATCGAGCCTACATCGAGACGCTGTTATCGCATGGACGAGAGGCTAAAAAATCTCAACTGACAGCCGCTTTATTCTACCAGGACACAGCCGAGCACATGGGTGTAGAGAACGACAATGTAGGATATAACAAACGGTAGGCTTTGACCGCGAACGGCGTCTCGGTGGATCTCATGGGTCGACTGCACGCAGACATCTTCATGCAAGACCGAAACCTCTTGAACAAGATCTCCATCAAAATCCGACTGATACGGGCGCCTCCGACCTTCGCCTTGATGGCCACTAACGTAGACGGGCATGCAGCTGACTATAAGATTGTCATCCAAGACGCAGTCCTGTATGTCCGAAAAGTGAAACCGAATCCAGCCGTTCAATTGGGACACCTCAAAGCCTTGAAACCAAAACCAGCCCAGTACCCTATCCGACGTGTGCAAACCAAAGTGTTCTCTGTGTCTGCTGGAAATATGAGCCCCAACAAAGAAAATCTGTTCCTGGGGGAACTACCCAAGCGATTGATCCTGGCCTGTGTGGAAAATACCAGTTTCAGCGGAGCCTACCCAGAGAACCCGTTTGACTTTAAACATTTCGGCATCAATTTTGTGGCCCTGCATGTGGATGGACAACAGGTCCAAGCCACGGCCTTAACACCGAACTTTTGGCGCGCAAATTTCATTCGAGCCTATCAGAGCCTGTTTACAGCCAACGGTCAAATCAACCAGGATGAAGGGAATATGATCAGTCGGGACGACTACGCGAACGGATACACGTTGTTCTGTTTCGATCTGATCCCCACCTTAGAGAACGATCATCAGCTGGCCCTCGCCAAGCAAGGCAATTTACGGTTGGAAACCCACTTTGCACGAGCCCTCCGGAGCACCGTTAATGTGATCTGCTACGCCGAGTTTGACAACATCATTCAAGTGGACAAGGCGCGCAACGTCCTGTGTGACTTCTCCACCTAACATGGATACAGACCAGATAACCACCGCGCTGGAGAATGACCCAGAGACACGTATGGTCTTTTAGGGGGTGTTCGCCCGAGATGTGTTCCCATTAGACCGTATGTATCCTGCTGCTTACGTTCTCAACATGGACCCGATGGATCGGCCCGGTGAACATTGGGTGGGCGTGTACTTGACAGAACAGCAGGGCTAATACTTTGACCCGTACGGCCTGCCACCCCTCCATTCCGATTTAACAGACTTCATGGATCAAGGCACAGAGACGTGGTGTTGGAACAGTCAAACGTTGCAAAGCCTGACCAGCAACGTGTGCGGACAATATTGCTTGATTTACCTGTACCATCGATGCCGGGGAAGAACCTTATCTACCATCGTACAGATGTTTGACGAGTACCCCAAGGCCGAGGACCGCGATGTACTCGTATATGTCTGGGCCGTCCATCATTTCAATGTACAAGCCCCGTTCTGGGCTTAAGTTCTTTCAATGTTCAAGCCCCCTGTTCTGGGCTTAAGTTTTATCGATTTCAATGTACAATGTATATTAATTTCTTTGTCTCAACTGCTTCCAATATATTCTGACCAACCTGCTCACCCTGTGCGCACTCCGCACTCGCCGACTTTTCCTAAAAACGAGTGCAATCGCACCAACAACAACGCTTGCTGTTCTACGCTCGCCGACCGTAAATTACACGAAACTGACGCGCCACGCGTGAACTGATAGAATACTATAAAAAATATCCGTAAAACTACTCGACTTGACAGAACCGAACTCGAATTTTTACACTTCAAAAGACTGCAGCGTCTGCAGATCGGACTCCAGGCAATACAATGGCGACAGTGCAGTCCCGAAATTCGCCCCCAGACGAAGCCAATTTATAATTATTTTTCTATACAACAATGAATTCAAATTAGAAATATATACAGTTTTGAACTTCAGTAACTACATAAAACACAAATTAGGAACAATATCACCCGTTTGTTTGACTAACGTAGTTCGCGCAAGGACCCATCTGGAAAGTGTGGGGTTAGCCGGAAGTTATTATAAAGTCCTTGCTGGCAAAATGTGCACATCAACCGCATGTCCAACTAGGACTTTGAAAGTAATGTTCTCTCGTTGAAGTATTAAGTCACTTCATATAGCCTGATGTAAGAGTTCGCGCTGTGGCATTATATGGGACCCATCATCAAGCCACTATTTCTTTATTGATGTGTGTCATTGCAAATTAAGCCTAGATCGACTTTCCCTACACATCAATCCGATACGCGTGTTTTACTGTTTCGAGTTTTTAGTAACTCGCAGTTCAATCTCAAACATTTTGCTGCAGACGTACAGGTGAATAACTTGATCATGTATGGTCATCGATTTGGTCTCTCAGCCATAATAAAATAGTACTAAAGGACATTAAATCGATGAATTCATTATAACAGAATTAATATTAATGTCACATTGTGTTAGCCACGAACGGGTGATACAATCCTATCGTTTTACGATATGAAACTAGTTGGATCACTCCATGGCACGTATGTGAAGTATGGCTCGAGAAAACACCTGTTACTCGTCCAATATCAAGATGGCCGCTCCCATGTTTACTGAATTCAGATATCCGGAAATAATCTGCCACAAATGAAATATCGTCCTATCTCGTTCATACTTGTTCACAGTCGGCACCAAAACACGTCCTCTCGCTTCCACGTTCAGGGTGCACTCCACACTAGGCCACGGTTTCGCACAAATAATTTATTTATAATAAGGAAGGACGCCCGATTTTGACAGCATGGTAATTCTTCTTACCTTTCTATTAGCTGATATCTATAGTATCACCCTGCTGGACGTCACCATTTCTTCAACCGAGGATATAACAATTGTTTGTTGATCGCACCCACTCACCACTACAGAGTTAATCGTGTCCGGAATTGAATATCTGGCGGGCCAAAATCCGCACTTTTTCGGGAAACGAAAGTGATGGTTCCTTTATGGCGATAAAATTTTACAAAAAAAACGAGTAGGTCGACCCCCTGTTTTTTTTCGCAATTTTAAATTGTTATTTGGACGGGAAATACTTTAACATACATAAAAAGAAAATCATTTCGTACCTTTTCTCTGGATTGCGGATAGAATTTGACACATTTTCATATATTTTATGGAGTTTTTCAGAAAAGTTGAAGAAGGTTTAAGGAGGATTGTAAGTATTTTCTATTCAATTTCAATAGCTCACACGTCTTCTGAAATAATGGCACGGGTGTGCCCATTTAGAAAATATATACTTTTACAGGGTTTTTGTTAAAGATTTCACATCAATTTGTGGCCGAAGATCCGAACCCATGCCTGTTTTTAGCCGCACATCATTTAGATGTGGTCTTCTACCGTTCGTCACGTCAGCGGCGTAACAAAATGACGTCACAGATATGATTATTGCGTCTCCCCAACAATATACCTAGAAAATATTATTGAAGGTTGGTTTCGAGAGTATTTCCGATATCACGAAGATAGATGGTATCGGCAACCGAACACCTAAGACCTAAGCAGGTAAATATGAACTTTGTAGTAATCGAAGCTAAAATACACACGACCAAATTGTCTCTGACAAAAGCGACCGAATTTATGGAAGATTGTAGCGGCCATATAGTTTCCTCGTAAGCTTGAAGACGATGATAATACGAGATAAGGAGATAGCGAATGGCCACAACAGTCGTGCATAAATTCGGTCGCATTTGTCAAGGAACAAGTCGCATTAGTCAAATGTTGTGGAAATTCTGTAATGAACGAAAGAAGGAACTTGTTAACCCCTATCTGCTCTGGGCGATTTGAAGTGTACTTCAGCCTGGGGGTGGGGGGGGGGGCAGGGGCGGAATGTGCCCCCTATATATTTTTGCTATCCCTGAAACTAGAGTGCTGAAACTTACCACACTAGATCTTTGGGTCACGCTGGCGGACATGATGGCGTCGCTGTGAATTCATTTTCAAAAAAGTATTTTTTCGACATTTTTCGGTCAGATATTCGATTCTTTATATTTATGCGTTTTCGTCGCAAAAACTGCATGATAAATTAATAAATAATAATCTGATGTTAAATAAAATAACTTTTGTCCACTTATCCTGGCAGAACAGCAGGAATTTTGAAGAAAATTCACTTTCTTGTACTTCATATAGTCGCTACTTGAATTTACCCATGATTCTCTGTTTGGGGGGTTATTCAAATAGGTTCAAAATGACCCCAATGTGGTAAGCTAAAAAGTCACCGAGTCTCAACTTGCCAGCTTTTATCGTTCCGGAGATTGGAGCAAATAAGAGAGGGGGGGGGGGGAGATTGCCTCTCCTCTAGGCCAGGTAAGGTTAATTGGATTCCACCTCACTCTAATACATGTACCAGTTATTTGAACAATTAAACCCCGTGTGAATTATAATTTTTGCGTCCTGTACTTCACAGAATTTTGAGTCTGGTACAAATTAAATATGCAAATGGGCTTTCATGATGTCACACAGTGAACTAGAGATAATTAGATATACAAATAATGATATAATGGTGTTTACAAGTTATTAAATATAACTTTGACCTCGTTTACCAATAGTTCCAGAAATATGGCTATCATAACAACCAGTAACCAAGTGCTTTATCTCAGGAACTTAAATGATTTAATTATTTTTTAATGAATATGAATAGCATAGACCGTTGTTAGTGTATATTCAGTAATTATGATTTCATCACCTGCAAAAATTTCAAAATAAAGCCCTTAGCAACTGGTTGCTATGGTAATCGAATTTCTAAAAATAAGTCATAGTTTGCATAATGCTACAAATAATCAATATTATAAAACAGATTCACATCATTATTAATATAGAGTTATTATCCCCATGTTCCTTGAAAATTATACATGTTAAGAATACATGAGTTTTCCAATGCCATTGGTCATTAAGAATGATGCCTAGAAATTTGAATTGATTGACCGGTTCAATTTCTTGGATAATGGAAATGGATAATTTAGGTATAATAGTCGTTCGATTAGGCGTAACCGGTTTTATTATATCATGTATTCAGTTTTCATTATTGAAAAATATGAGATGTGTTTTTGAAGATTTGGACTCCTCATTATTTCATTATATTGCAAATTGGTAATGTTTGGTTATAGAATTAACAGATCCTTGGCTATGGGTGTCTATGTTAAGATTGATACTCAGTTTAAATTGGCATATTCTGTGAATGTCTCCAGCTTGTCCGAACAATAAAGGTCAGGTTTCCTGACAGTGCATGTTCTTTAGTGAACGATACAATTTGTTTCCTGAAACAGGATTCAATGCTGGACTTGGAAAGATTTTAATTAAGGGCTGAGTTCAACAGGGTATGGTACTAATTAAATATTCACAAACGCACGTGGACTATTGAGAAGAAGCAAGTCACATGGTAGTCGTTAGTAAATCACCATTCGTTACCAGTGGTATATAGCCGTGATTGGATAAGCGTTTACGTCAAGTAGTTTCTTTCTTTGACTGTATTTAAGCATGGACAACCCTGTTTGTCTTGAGATTTTAAGATCTGTCTCCCTTGGATCACATGTGTGGCTCGTTATACAACTGGAAACTACTCTGCGTTTGACATTGGATTGTCATTTTGTTGTACATGTATGTCGGATTTGTCAACGAGTAATCAACAATTTGTTTCAAACAGCCTCTCAGGTATCGGGTCTTGTATTGAGAATCTTCAGGGGCAACCTGATGGTCGGACTTAACGTTAAGGCGTTTACTTCATCAGACGTCCATGATGCTAATCCATTAACATCAGATGAGTTGTTTGAGCTGATCTGTCATCACAGCTCCCGAGCTAGCGTATCTAATTCCGCTTAAGCCGATGCTAGGGGCCGTGTGGATACTTCATAGTCTCCACATGGACAGCTGCAATAAAAGCGCGGGTGAGATACTAAGGTTACGTCCGAGATTCCTCCGTATTCTCGGATTTGAATGTTGGGTGTCGACGAATTCTTTCCTGTAGAGTCATATGGTTGCTTTTTAGTCGCCAGACATCGTCAGTTCTTCCCACCTCTTGCATATCGCTCCTATCCAATTGGAATTGTTCCTAAGTTAGGGGTTATATGAAGGTCATCTCCCTCTGGTTGAATGACGTAAGTAGTAATGTAAGAGCATTTAGACGTAATGGCGCTTCACTGCGCATGCGCAGAACCTTTTGTGACGTCACAGCGACCTGTTTTGGGGCGGTGTGCGCATGTGTGTGGTGGTGGGTGGTGGGTTTAAGATGGCGGCTTGTGGTGGTGGGTGGTGGGTTTAAGATGGCGGCTTGTGGTGGTGGGTGGTGGGTTTAAGATGGCGGCTTGTGGTGGTGGGTGGTGGGTTTAAGATGGCGGCTTGTGGTGGTGGGTGGTGGGTTTAAGATGGCGGCTTGTGGTGGTGGGTGGTGGGTTTAAGATGGCGGCTTGTGGTGGTGGGTGGTGGGTTTAAGATGGCGGCTTGTGGTGGTGGGTGGTGGGTTTAAGATGGCGGCTTGTGGTGGTGGGTGGTGGGTTTAAGATGGCGGCTTGTGGTGGTGGGTGGTGGGTTTAAGATGGCGGCTGTGGGAGCCCGAATCATAACGGACTGAAATTATTGAACCAGCACAGGGGCTTGGACTAGAAAGAAGGGGAGGGTGGGTGTTTTTGCATGATTGCAGATATTTGTCACTGTCGTTGGCGACCCTGTGCGACATGTTACTACTTTTACATCGGTAAAAGGAATAACATTACAGCCCGAATCATAACGGACTGAAATTATTGAACCAGCACAGGGGCTTGGACTAGAAAGAGGGGGAGAGGGGGGATGTTTTTGCATGAATGTCGTTGGCGACCCTGTGCGACATGTTACTACTTTTACATCGGTAAAAGGAATAACATTACAGCCCGAATCATAACGGACTGAAATTATTGAACCAGCACAGGGGCTTGTTGTACCATGTTAATAGGATCAGTCTAGCATCTGTACCACCCTAGGGTCGAGTGTTTATTGTCCCGTGTATCTCCGCAAGAAAACAACAAACAAAATGGCGGCTCCAGGATGGTGTGGGGATGCCCTTTCCATATCACGGCGTCGACCGTAGCGCCATCTGCACACATTGACGCAAGGGAGACAACTCGTGTGGCCTAAGGATATGGAAATAGCCGTGTTGGAGCTAGGGGAGCCACAAATGGTCCAATGGGATCGAGTGAGGTATCAAAGTAAAGCTTAGGTGAAGGGGCATCTAATGGGCTGGGTGTGAGGTTGAACTATCGGCCTTCTGCGCATGCGCGGTGGCCGAAGGGCATGAAAATAGCCGTGTTGGAGCTAGGGAAGCCACTAAGGGTCCGATGGGATCGAGTGAGGTATCAAAGTGAAGCATTCGTGAAGGGGCATCTGATGGGCTGGGTGTGGGGTTGAAATATCGGCATTCTGCGCATGCGCGGTGGCCCAAGGGTATGAAAATAGACGTTTTGGCATCTAGGGGAGCCACTATTGGTCCAGTGGGGTCGAGTGAGGTATCAAAGTGAAGCATTCGTGAAGGGGCATCTCACTGGACTAGTGGGTTGAAATAGCGTCATTCTGCGCATGCGCGGTGGACCAAGGGTATGGAAATAGACGTTTTGGCATCTAGGGGAGCTACTGTTGGTCCAGTGGGGTCATATGAGGTATCCATGTGAAGCATTCGTGAAGGGGCATCTGATGGGCTGGGTGTGGGGTTGAAATATCGGCATTCTGCGCATGCGCGGTGGCCCAAGGATATGAAAATAGACGTTTTGGCATCTAGGGAAGCCACTAAGGGTCCGATGGGGTCGAGTCAGGTATCAAAGTGAAGCATTCGTGAAGGGGCATCTGATGGGCTGGATGTGGGGTTGAACTATCGGCATTCTGCGCATGCGCAGTCTGGCCGTAGTATAGAAATAGACGTGTTGGGGTGGTTGTGGGCCCCTAGTGGGTCGATGGGATCGAGTGAGGTATCCATGTGAAGCCTAGGTGAGGGAGTTACACTAGGGTGTCGTATCCATTCTGCTGCGCAGGTCACGTGGTGGGGTTGTGACGTCACTTCCGGGTTTTTCACTAAAAAACTACCTCCAAACCCAGAAGAGTTCCAACGTTCAACCCTCCGGGGTGTTTTCCCACCCCGCCCCGCCCCGCAGCGCGAGCGCGCGCTCGCGCGGGTTCTCTGGAAGTGCGCGCGTCATCCCCGGCAGTGCCCGCGCGGACGCGGGTCAAAAGGTTAAAGGATCACCTCCAGGTCAAACGGTCCAATGTCCAATGAGACAATGTTGCGGCATCGCTATAGTCAGAGCTTGAGCACAAAAAAGGGGATTCTAGATGAACCTGGGAAAGATGGGCAGGTCCATTTGGACCAATCAGCGGTCGAGAAAAAAGAGCCAATCAGCGGTCGAGAAAAATAACCAATCAGCGGTCGAACAATCAGCCAATCGAATTGGGGTACTCACGGTGTGCTTTCGCTGACGTCCGCGCCTACATCTGGGTTCTTGTACACCCGGGTAATGTTTTCTGGACATGGATGGGTTACCTTTGGCTCCATTCTAGGCCACTGATTGGCTAATACGGTGTTCAAAGCCAGTTTCATGCATTATGCTCATAGAACTTATAGTCATAATCTATACGTGTTGGACGAGTCTCTTCACTCACCGTATACACGTACCTCAATGAAATGCCTGCTCCAAACCTAGACCAAAAACACGTACTTGGTCTGTAGGCTGATTTCATTGGCTCTCTATTTTTACTATAGTGCTCTTGCATTCTAACATTGATGGGTTACATTTTGGCCCCATCCTACACCACTGATTTCAGTTGGACTGAATCTCCACATTGGGCATTGATGCATTAGGAATAATTACAAGCGTCTAGTCCGTCATTCATAATCCAGCCGTCGTCCATTAGAGAATATCCGCGTCCATAATCCAAAGACCTATTCCATTTTCCACACAAGACAGGGTTTTTTGGTGAGATCTCATTTTTTTTTTTATTCAGTGAACAACAACAACGTGAGAACAACCACGTGAAAACTGAAGCCCAGAACAAGGGGTTTGTAATTAACTGAAGCCCAGAACAAGGGGCTTGCACATTGAAGCCCAGAACAAGGGGCTTGTAAACTTAAGCCCAGAACAAGGGGCTTGTCATTAACTTAAGCCCAGAACGGGGCTTGTACATTGAAATGATGGGCGGCCCAGTCATAGACGAGTACATCGCGGTCCTCGGCCTGGGGGTACTCGTCAAACATCTGTACGATGGTAGGTAAGGGTCTTCCCCGGCATCGATGGTACAGGTAAAACAAGCAATATTGTCCGCACACAACACTGGTCAGGCTTTGCAACGTTTGACTGTTCCAACACCACGTCTCTGTGCCTTGATCCATGAAGTCTGTTAAATCGGGATGGAGGGGTGGCAGGCCGTACGGGTCAAAGTATTCGCCCTGCTGTTCTGTCAAGTACACGGCCACCCAGTGTTCACCGGATCGATCCATCGGGTCCGTGTTGAGAACGTAAGCAGCAGGATACATACGGTCTAATGGAAACACATCTCGGGCGAACAC